>JAFBJU010000773.1:0-76904 GCA_016785305.1 Colistium nudipinnis
TAATAACAACAACAACAATAATAATAATAATAATAATGATGATAATGATGATAATAATGATAATAATAATAATAATAATAACAATAATAATAATAATGATAATAATAATAATAATAATAATAATGATAATAATAATAATAATAATAATAATAATAATAATAATAATAATAATAATGATAATAATAATAATAATAATAATAATAACAATAATAATGATAATAATCATAATAATAATCATAATAATAATCATAATAATAATAATCATTTATTATCATTATTATTATTATTCATTTGAATAATAATATTCTGCCGAGCTGACGTTTATCTTCATCTGGTGACAAACTCGTTGGATTTTAACCACATCATCAGCATCACTTTGTTGCCGTGGTTACCATTTGGCCGGGATGTTCTCCTCCTGCCTGGCGAAGGATCCGAAGCGGTGGTCGGTGAGGAAGGCCGAGCCGTGCTTCTGCACGAAGCCTTCCAGGGACTGACCCCACCAGCGTGCGTGTCTGTAGCTGCTGCACTTCAACACCAGTGACCTGCACACAATCAGCCACGCAACACACATAAACACACAACCTCGTCCAAACAATTCAATAAACGTGGCCACAGACCTGGAGAGGCTGTCGATGCGCACGCCGTGCGTGGTCTCCGTGTCCCTGGAGTCCATCTTGATGCTGAACTCTTTGTCCACCAGCATCACGAAGGACACCGAGCCGGAATCCTTCATGTAGAGCAGGAACGAGTCCTTGACCACCAGCCAGCTGTCCCACACACAATTCACAAGATCAGGTTTATTATCGTTTTCTTTGTTTATTACTATTATATTATGATGATTATTATGATTTAGGGTTTGTTTGCTCTCCATTTTTTTTCTCTTTTTTCTACTCGAGCAAAACTATTTCTTGAGCCATGAATATAGTGCTCCCAAAGTCCAATCTTATCTTATCTCTTATTTCTGATTGTCTTTGTTTTTACAGCAATAATAACATCCTAATCACAGCTGGATCTGTATTGTGATAAAAGTCATGTCAAAGGTTTTTAAAGATTCAAAATAATCTACTGACCGTTTGGACCAGCGGTAACAGATTTTGCTGCGGCCGCAGCAGTTCAGTCCCGGGACGCGATGGCCACCGGATCTCTTCAGCACCATTCCCTCTCTGAAACACAAAGACAGGTCACGTTCCCCGCCACCGCTACACCTTCAAAAAAGCAAATTCATTTAACTCCAACTTCCTATAGAATGTTTTTATACAAAAAGAAAAGCACAGATTTGTTCCTACAAGCCCTTTGGTCCCAGGTCATGGATGAAGGACAGCTGACTAACGTCGATGAACTCCATCTGAGATAGGAGAAAATAAAATAAGTCCATCTTCAGGCCTCATCTTTTTTTATAATTGTATTCTTTACCATATTACAGGATTTTGCACAGTTTTCCTCACCGTGGCGTGGTAGTTTCTGTACATGGGCATGGTCAGCAGCTTGTTCAGGTAATCCTCCAGTTGTTTCTGGAACAGAATAAAGTTATATCATCTATCATCTATCATCTGAAAGTCAATATGAGCAGGAGGACTCACCCTCCGACTGGAGACCTGCTCCTCCCTGGCCAGGTCGTCTCCTCCTCCTCGGGGCAGGCTGGGAATCTGCCTCTCCTCGCTCCGGGCCCCCGGCTGCCTCTTTACGGTGTGACTGTGGAGAGTTGAAATAATATTTATTGACGCAATCAGAAGATTGACGTCAAGACTTGTTTTCTCTTTTACCTGCGCGTGGGCAGCGGCAGCTTCATGAAGGTCTTGTAGGTCCGGAGCTCTTTGTGTAGTTCCATGAAGTGTTTCTCTTTCCTCTTCACCAGCCACGTGAACTCCCCGTGTTTCAGCTCGATCTTAAACACCGCCGGCAGCGACTGCACGTACGCGCACACACACACGCACACACACAGGTCAACCAGAAATCCCAGGCGCTCGGGATGGGGTGTGATGGAGTAGGGGGGGGGTGGGGCCCACCTTGTTGACGGGGGGGGGGGGGGGGGGGGGGGGGGGGGGGCACCTTGTTGACGCTGCGCTGCGTGGTGACGTTGAAGCGGTCCTGGGCCGAGGTGAAGCGCTCCACCTCCAGGATCTTGGCGGTGATGGGGGAGGACAGGAAGACTTTGGCCCCCGGCTCCTTGAAGGCCACCGTGTGGTAGATCACGGAGAAGGGCAGACACTCCGCTGGACAACACACAAACACCAATGATTTTTTAAAATGTATTAATATAATTATTAATTGTCATTGTTACCGTTTAATATTATTATTATGATCAATTGTGAATATCAATGTTTATTATTATAATAATTAGTATTATTATTAATAATTGTCATTATTACTGTTTAATATTATTATTACTCATATTATTATGATCAATTGTGAATATTATTTATTATTATAATTATTATTTATTGTTATTATTAATTGTCATTTTTACTGTTTAATATTATTATTATCAATTGTGAATATCAATGTTTATTATTATAATAATTATTATTAATAATTGTCATTACTGTTTAATATTATTATTACTCATATTATTATTATTATCAATGGTGAATATTAATGTTTATTATTATAATAATTAGTATTATTATTAATAATTGTCAATTACTCATATTATTATCAATTGTGAATATTCTTGTTTATTATAATAATTATTATTAATAAGTGTCACTATTACTGGTTAATATTATTATAATAATTATTCTTATTCCATGGTCATTACTCCTGTTTAATAATATTAGTACTCATCTTATTATTATTATAAATTGTTAATGTTATTGTTTATTATTATTTGTTTATTATTCATTTAATTGTGGATTTGTTGAATTATTTTCTACTTTTTGTCACGACTCCAGAAAAAAAAGGATCCCTTCAGCCGCCATCTTCTGTTACCTGGGACGTTGGTGTCCGTGGTGTCGTACTCTCCGTCTGCCAGGTCCAGCTCGCGGGTGTCCAGGTTCTCCATGATGTCGCTCATGTCGTTGGCCACCAGCTGCAGGGTGCTGGACGTGGGTTCGCTTTGTTGCAGCATGGTTAGCACTCGGTCTGGAGCCCAGGGCTCACCTGGAGGGACAGGTGAGGAGGTCTGGTTTTAATAAACTACACTCAGACCCGGGGATGAGAACTGAGTCCAGAAGAAATTAGACAAAGGACACGAGGATGAACTGATTTATGTGCGAGTCGTTAATATATTCTGATAAAGATGATGATGTGTGTGCTTTGTTGTGTTGGTGTGCCTGAGGTTAGTTTCCAGTTCATCTTCTGCATCTCTTTGTGTTAGTGATCATCATTATAATGAATAAATGCGTAAACACGGTGAAAGTGGCCTTTGGTGTTATTTTCTAGTTCCTGAGGATTGAAGTTTTGGTTCTGCAGGAAGTTCAGCTGCAGTTTGTCTACTTTCACTACCTCCACCAAATACACAGTCCGCTGGGAAACCATCAGGGGCCACGGACTGATCCTGGTTTAATAAGAAGGAATAATAAAACAGATCATGAATCCTAAACCGTCTCTGCTGACTCTGAATAAAAACACAAATATGTTGATATATAAGCCAAAATGTTTACGCTTCTTGAGCTGCAGATTCTCGGTGCACAAATAAATACCGGTTAATAATATTGACTGCAGCATTGTGCAAGGAAACAGAAAAAAATGGACGAAAGACGATAAAATAAATATTACTCATTTAGTTTTGTCTACCTGAACGGTCCTCGCTCTGCCTCGTGTAGAGCTCACACACGACAAATGCACGATGAACAAAAATGTTGCCCAATGTAAATTCTGCCAAATGAGATGCAAATAGAGGAACCTTCACTGTACTGTACACGCACACAAAAACACATACGTAATATGCAAACGCACAACGTTAAGGCGCTGTGTGTGTGTGTGTGTGCGCTGGTCTGAGGATGGAGTGAGAGATGAACGTGTGAACGGAGGTGAAGGAGGAGAGAGACTGAGATTAAAGTGAAGCAGCTGGAGGTGAGACGGTGTTAACGGACGGCAGGTTCACGGCTCATGTGTCTGGGTTCCATTTCACAGCTTCAGTTACACACACACACACACACACGTCTGTTTTCTGTCTAATCAGCACAAATACTCACACGGCACAGAAATATTTCAATCAATACATTTAAAAATATGAGCTGGATATTTAGAAATAAAAAGTGTCCCTACTTGTCGCTTTTTCTCATCTGTGACTTAAGATTATGTGTAATTACATGCAGACAATAAATGATATTAGGGAAGTACTGCATATATACATATATGGCATACCATACAGCATAATAGATTATTTGAAAATGTGTGATAACCCGAGTACGAGTTTCAGTTTAAACACAAAAAGTCAAAAAGTTAAATCGCCATTGATTTCCTGGCTGATGGAATCATGTGACATCAGCAGCAACAAAACCAGACACATCCCAGCTATCAGTATTCAGAAGAGGGTTTTTGTGTCGGACTTTGTGAGATACAGTGTATCGTGCACAGTCCAATGAGCACTCACACTGATTGGGTACAGTGTGGTCCTGCAAGCCCCGCCCTTCCCCAAAAAACACTACATTACTCTGGCTGTTGAGTCCACACACACACACCCGTAAAAAACAAACACACACACACACAGGCAAAGGGATGCATCCCCCACAGAACAAAAAAGTTCTGCAAAGCCTTTCATGCACTAAAAACACACACAAATTAAACATGTTAATTATTCTATTGAATTATTCCTTCACAAGTTTTTTTTTTTAACTAAAATTGGAACAAAGCAGAATATGAAACGTCTGTCAGAACCAGAGATTGCATAAAACCTCTATTACATTAATCATTATTACATGTAATGATGATGATTATTATTACAGTTAAATTAAATCGGAATCACCGAAAGTCAGAGTGGAAAATAATCAATTTGAGGACGTTTCTCCAGAAAAAATCATGGTACACAAAAAATATATAACAAAAAACAACAGATTGTAATTCTGTGTCAAATATCCAGAATTAAACCTTTCAAATCACTTTGAGTGAAACTGGCACACGCACGCACACACACACACACACAAACCTGAGCTTGCAGAGGCTGAGGGAAGCCCCTCGTCTTCATTCTCTTCATCATTATATCTCACTCTCTCTCTCTCTCTCTCTCTCACACACACACCACGCACACATCACACATACACACACACATACACACACACACTCGCTCAGAGAGTCAGAGAGCTGAGTGAAGCTGGACTCACGCTGTGGAAGGGAGGACTCAGCCGGGAGGGAGGAGGCGCTGTTGGCCCACAGGCAGCCAATCAGAGAGGGAGCAGGGACGGGGGAAGGGGGGGGGGGGCTCACCTGGCCCTGGCCCGGAGCATGAGGAAACTGACCCAACGCGCTAAAGTGGTTCCACGACACGCGCGACCAAGTGATCTATAGCAGAATCTAATCCAGATTAGTCCTCCTTCACGATCAGACTGTTTTCAGAGAATTCCCCAAAAATGTCACCGTCAATGAACGAGTCAGCAGGGAACCAATCAAATCAATTCATCCATAAGATGTAGAAGATCTATGGAATGGAAGAAGCCAGCCCCCTGGAGGCGACATTTTGTGCCCCCCCCCCCCAAAAAAAAAAAAGTTCACTTCAATAGAGACCAATGACATTCTCAAATTCAACTTTAGCATCTTTGTGGGAGGAGCCAGTGGTGTAAATCAGCAACGTGTGGTCACAGGCGTGCGCAGGTTGAATATTTCTCTGGGTTGAACATTGTTTCATGAATCTGGTTCCACCGCATTGACTCTTTCTGGAGCGGCCGGCGGCTCGGCGACCGGGACGTGACTCACTGTTGGCATTCCAGAGAGGAAGCAGAAGAAGAAGTATTCAGCCTCCCCCCTGCCCCACACACACACACACACACACACAGAGAACACTTTCCCAATACTTACAGAAGTTGGGATTAAAAAGAGATTCCGCTGACAGCGGCATGACCTCTGTAAACGTTGACATGTGGCTCTGGAATCTGGCTGAGTGTGTGAGTCACGCTTTCTACCTTCAGGCTAAAAATCTTTTATGCCAAATTGTGACTCATTCAACCTCTGACCACACCTGTTTCTTTCGTTCGCTTGAGATTAGGCAGCAGCCCCAAACCCTGAGGCTTCATTTGAACTTTGACCTGCATGGAATCTGGCTTGTCGTCCAAGCAAAATGCTTCGTCACCCGATAATAAAATGCGTTCAATTGAATCGACCTGGTCCAAAAGAAAACGTTAAATGTGATCAACACAGGTTCAGAGTAGAGGGGGAGCTATGATAGTTGTTTATTCTCTTGTCCAGGGGTGACGTAAGCCGACGGGTTGCCAGGTCCAAACATTATGTGCGGCGACTCTCACCCCGGTGTCAAAAATCTCGTCTCCCGGCGACACACCTAGTTTCTCCACCGACAACACCGGAGACGGATTTTAGTTTGAAGCTTCTGCTGCCGGATTGAACTCCAGTTTAAAATTCATCCCAATCCCCGGAAGGAGTGTTTTCCACGGATTTTCTGAAGTTCATTTATAGGGAACAAAAACTTCCTGCAGTGGGACATTCATCCACACGTTGTGTTTTCATCACGATGCAAATCAAATAAATCATTTTCAGCTGGGAGTCATCTTTTATCACGTTTTTCTCAGAGACGCGTCGAGAGAGGGGGGGGGGGGGGGGTGCTTCACAGGATCATGTGAAATACTTCTACCTTTCTGGGGGAAAAAATTAAGTGGAGATGACGATGAATGACGAAGAGGAGAGCTGCTGATCAATACACGATGGATCCTGGTTAATCGACTCCAGCTCAGAATATTGACGAGGATCGGCTTGACTCCCCCTTGCGTTTTGAGCCTTATGTCTTTTATTTCGCATATTTTATTTTATTTCTAGTTATATATTTTGATATATAGTAATCATATTTAAAATGATTACTTTTTTTCATCCATAGGGTTTGAGAGAAATGTCATTTCATTACTCCCTATGTGTGCACATGCGGCTGAAGTGACAATAAAGCTGACCTTGACTTTATTCTTCAAGGGTGAAATTAACTTTGCATATTCATTCAGGATTTCATCCTAATGCGTGTGTGCGTGTGAGGCCAGAGTAAAAGGATCACACAGACCTTCAGATCAGTGAGAGAATAACAGAGGGACGCTGCCCCCTGCTGGTTAGCTCCGCCCACTGCAACCCCCCCATGGTTCGATCGATCACTAATCATTAATTGATCTCTTTGAGCTTATCAGCTCAAAGCCACTCCCAGAGGAGATATGAAAAAAATCTATATATAAAAAAAAACAAAACATGTACAAAGCATTAGATGTATGTAAGAAACATACACATTATACCACAATAATTAAACCAAATAATAACATGTATATATTACCATCATTTTTTTTAATGCACAATAGAGATGACGCAGCTTGCAAAATACAAAAATGGGCCAAAAATAATATTACACCAACTATTATTGCTTCATTGAATGAATCATTATTTGCTAATTGACAACTATTAAAAAAAAAAAAAAAAAAAAGTAAAACTGCGAAAGATGAAAATGACCTTTGCCCTAAAGACGACACTGAAGGAATGCTGAGCGAACTTCCGCTCACCGAGGAAAACCTCACATTTCCAGTTTCGGGGAGTGTCGCACATTCGGAGGAAAATACGATTTCGGATCACATTATGTTATGTAAAATAAGAATCACTCGCGTCACGTCTTCACTTCATCCGCCTTATATTCCCTACTTTCGAAACATGACCCTAATGCATAATCTTATCAGTGTGTGTGTGTGTGTGTGTGCTGTTGAAATGATTTCAGGAAAAAGGAAACCTGGATTTCACACTTCCTGCAATGGTTTGTTTCTCCAACATGAAAAAAAACAAACTGGTATGAGATGTCACTTTCTTGCGTGTATTACTCTGTGTACGTTTGTGCGTGTGCGTGCGTCAGGTGCGACACACTGACGTCTCTCATTAACTCTTCCTATTTCACTCTCCATCATGCGACGGTAATCTCCTGATCCGCAACAACAGGACTCGACTTAGACGGCGTCGCCAGACCAACCAGTGACACAACAACACACACTGTGTGTGCGAGTGCGTGAGTGTGTGTGTGCGTCCTGAGTCCCCATTGTTAGCCGCAGGATGAAGCTGGTGTGTCACACTGAGCATTTTGTTCCACTAACCTGTTGTTATATACACTGTATTTGACATATTCTTGATTTCTGTGAGGGTCGAGTATCATGCAAATATTTCAACATGCCTCTTACTTATGTGTTTTTACGTTGATGTACTATAAATCTCTCTGTCTTCATGAATGAAGCCCGATTTTTCCATGTGGATCCATAAAGTTTTTCAGATTCTGATTCTGAGAGGGAAAAAAGACAATATGAAGTGATTGGATGTTTGTATCAAATCAGGTTTATGTGTGTTTGTGGTTTTGTTGAAAATAATTCTAAAATATTCAAAGTGGTGTTTGCCTTTCCTCATGTTCCTCTTTTCAACGGACACACACACACACACACACTATCAGCCATGTTTGTATAATGACATCAACCCATTCAAATGGGCTGAACAAGCAGAGAAGTCTGATGGTCTGCTTATTATTATTATTATTATTATTATTATTGGTGTTTACAATCTTAATAAGAATGAACAGTTTTATTCACATTATTTGGATAACAGAACCATTCCTTCATTTCCTACCTTTGAGTCCTGTTTCCTGAAGAGAATCTGGATTGAAAAAGGGTTGTGGCTAGATCTCCTTCAGCCGTCTCTGGCCTGCAGGAGCAATAAACCGGTTGCTTCAGTGAAAAGCAGATTAATGAGCGTCTCTACAGCTTCAGGCTGATAGTTGTCCTTGAAAACACACACACACACACAAGCACAATGTCCTGTGATTCACATTAAAGACGGTTAAAAAAAATACATCAGTGCACATTGATTTTATCCAGCAGGGAAAATAAATAATAAACCAATGCGGCGTCATGATGAATATGAGGTGTGAGGCAGTGAGCAGGGGGAGTTAATTTAACGCGACACCCAGCTGCAAACCTGCGACCTTTTGGTTCCACGTTAATCTCTCTCATCCTGAGCCACGTTGTCACTTCGGGTTGGAGCGGTGTCAGCTTCAGGTGTTCACATCATTTTCTCACATTTAAACACACAAACACCTTTCTTTCGACCCCCCAGGATCAGGCAATCGGTTTTAGCGGAAGCTTTTTTTTAAAACTTCTTATAAAACTTCCACTGAAACAACGTACTGATTATACATCATGTCATCTGACTACGATTGCGACTGTCACTACATTGATCTGCAGATAATATTGATTAAAGGCATGGAACGGTACCACCACACCCACTGCCCCTTGAGCTCTCCGTGTGTGTGTGTGTGTGTGCAGGGTACAAAAGCACAGACACACCCACAAAGTCAATTAAGCACTCCCATGCTGCCAACTGTTTGCTGGAAGAGCCATTACATGAAGAAAGCACACACACATACATACTAAACGCACACACACACACACAAAGTACACTAAGTATCCTACCTGTGCAGAGCCCAGCCCATAAGTTTGTCTCCACTGGCCTGAATAAGTGAGTCAACGCATTAAGAGTCACACACACACAAATACTGGAAAATCAGGTCTTTCTAAAACACACAGACTCTCTCTCTCTCACACACACACACACACACTGCTGTACACACACTTCCTGTGTGTTGTTGCATTACAACCTGTTGGAGTTGCCTCACAGGTCTTGCAGCGGCTTGACAGCAGCATTGCAACAAAAACTCACAGAGACGCTCGGGTTTGGGTGGTGTCCATAAAAAAACTCCAATGGCTCAACACAGACTCACAAACACTGTGCTGAGACTCAAAATGGCAACACAAAGAGTCAAAATGATGCAGCAAATTCATCACAACCCTCTTTTCTACAATGTGTGTTTTTCCCACTTCATCTGAAAGTCACCTCATTAATATTTATAATACTGACGTGTGTGTGTGTGTGTGTGTGTGTGTGAGATGGAACCTGTTCTACACACTGTCATATGATCACAGATCAAACTCCTCGGCAGTATCGTCTCACACACACACACACATATAATTAATATATATATATATAATATCTGATATCAGTGAGGGATGAAGAACAGAAAAACACCTCCGTGTTAAATGAATTCATCAATAGACGACCAGTCTGGACTGAACATCAATGCTGGATCAGAAGGATTTGGGATTATAAACTGTGGGTGAAGGAGGAAAAAAAAGCGGCAGAGTGATTTCCCACGTGAGGTTTGATGAAGTGGTGATTGTGTTTAGAAGTTGAGTGAGTGATTCTGAGGCGTGTGTGTCTAATGTTTGGGTTCAGTGTAATCTCCACCAGCAGTGAGATTAAAAAGAAAACGACGGCAGGAGTGAAAGGTGACGGAGGAGAGCAGGGTGATTTCTCCCGGTTCTCCCGGTCCACGACACCCCGCCACAACCGCACCGCATGGCTCCGTCACTGCGTCAATAATCTCCCGCAAACTTCACGCGCAAACCAGCATCAATCAGGCGTGGGCGCAGACAACTGAATTAAACCTGGCACACACGTGCACACACAGGACGCGCGCACGCGCACACACTCACACACACACAGGGCATGTCTCGCGTCTCTTACCTGCTGATGGACAGACAGCTGGAGCGAAACTGAGCACGGGGACACGGAGGCAGAGTCGTCCTCCAGCTGGGGAGGACATCCGGTCCGCAACCCTTCAAAATAAAGCCAGACACTGGCGCAATGTGGTTTATTATGCTGTGTAGTCCTCAATAAAGTTTTAAGAAAATCTCCAACCTGTACCAAATGAAAACACACACTTACTGTCTCCCTTAAATTGATGACACATTACATTAGAGAGCATCATCCGTTCTTCTTCTTTTTCCACTGTTATCCTACATTATCTTTCTAGAAGAAAATAGCTTATGGACGTCATTGTTGTTGTTTTTTCTTTGGATAAAATGATGCTTTATTATATTAAAATTGCTCAAAATATTTGTTTAAACATATTAAAAAAAACATTCATCTGAAGGGAGATTTTCCTCATTTCCGGTATCGCTTGTGTTCAGCTTGATCGTCATAGCCAGTGGTTTTCTCTGGCTTAACCACGCCCCCCACTTGTATACCCACACATACTTATGTGTGTATGATGGAAACATTACCATGATCCATATATGCACACATGTCGGAGTTCTGATATGTTACCAGTCATGTTTGCACACACGCACAGGCACGCACGCACACACACACAAGCACACATACACAAACACACCTACACACAGTTACATCAACAATCCTTCCTCCCTCTGCAGAGAAAAGATGAACCACGTAATCAATCTGTCAGTGTGGCGTGTCTGTGTGAGCCTGAGTGTGTGTGTTTGTGTACTGTGTGAGTGTGTGTGTGTGTGTGCTCGTGTGTGGGAGAGAGAATGTTGTGATCAGGGATTGTACAGACTTGAGCTGATTTATTTTTAGTTGTATTCCACTGTTCTATTTTGTATGTTTGTGTCTCTATTATATGTATATATATTCATAGGTGTTTCTTATAAAATGGAATCAAATCTCATTTGTCTGATATCATGGACGACAAAAAAATCTGACCATCACTAAAACAATTCTTTGATTAACGACTAATTGTTGCAGAAAAAAAAAATCTTGGGGTGTATGTGAAAGAACATACAAATTATCCAATGTTTTTTTTTAACATCATTCTGAGGATTTAAAATAAAACTATACTGTGTAATGATATAGGTTAATTGTAAGTGGCAACTCATTAATATTTTAACCCCATGTGATAAAAGCATCAGCCTCCTGGAGTCATTATCAGCAGCCTCCTGCTTTCACTATTAGGCCGCTCAGACTGCAGAGAGGCTGATAATCCACGGTGTAATCTCATATTCAAACCGTCTCTACTCTTTATAGCCACCCACACGTCCACAAACATCAGGCGCCTGAAGGCATTGACGTGCACACGCCAAGTGCATGCTCAGATAACAGGCAATTGTTCCTAACCGGCTTCATCAGCTCACAGCTGCGCAACTTTGGGTCCTAATCCCCTTTTACGTTGCGCAGCATCACCTCCCATATTTATTTGCGTTTTCTGTGGTAGACACTAATAAAATGATGATATCAGAACGATGCAAAGGGAACGCGTCGTGAAATTTACGAAGATCTATGGGAGCCATGACGAAGGTTTTATTTCCATGCATGATAGCTTCCTGTCTTCACTCCTCCACATTTGTCTGAATCCTGTTCAGAGTACTGTCCCACAAACACTTTACATTAAAAAACAACTATTATAATTTTTAATAATAACAGCTTAGTAGTGCATGCGCACATAATAGGTCAATAAAATAAAAAGGATTGCCATTCTGTGCATCTTCTTCCTGCAATTATTCTTCTCATCTCGTCACATATCATTCCTCAGCAGAAAGAAAATCTGGAAAATTAGAAATCAGGATGTAAACGCAAATAAATGGAGAAAAAATGAAGAAATCGTCCATAAATACTTACTCAGTTATGTGTTTGAGTAAGTCTTTGGTCCTGGTGAGGCTCAGTGCTGGACTTCATAAAAATCCAGTTTCTGCCAACTCTGTTGTAAAACAGTGAAAGAAGTGGAGGAGAATCTGACCAATTTACTAGTTTGATTGGGTTAGGGTTACGGGATAGGGTTTAGGGTTAAGGTGTCAGTTCGGTGGGTTCAGAACTTAACTCTCACACAAACATTAATTATTTAATGACACATGAGTTAATGAGCTTATTGATCCAAACAAATCTTGTGATTCTGGAAGTTCTGATGGTTCTGCTGGTTCCGATGGTTTGCGTGGGTCTGCAAGTTCTGGTGGTTACGGTGATTCTGGTGGTTCCGACGGTTCAGGTGGATCTGATGGTTCAAGTGGTTCTGGTGGTTCTGCTGGTTCTGCTGGTTCTGCTGGTTCTGATGGTTCAGCTCGTTCTGGTGGTTCTGACGGTTCTGGTGGTTCTGGTGGTTCTGGTGGTCCTGATGGTTCTGATGGTTCTGGTGGTTCTGGTGGTTCTGGTGGTTCCGATGATTCTGGTGGTTCCGACGGTTCAGGTGGTTTTGATGGTTTTGGAGGTTCTGGTGGTTCTGATGGTCCTGGTGGTTCCAACAGTTCCAACGGTTCCGTTGGTTCTGATAGTTCTGGTGGGTCTGATGGTTCTGACGGTTCTGGTGGTTCCGACATTTCAGGTGGTTTTGATGGTTCTGGTGGTTCTGATCGTCCTGGTGGTTCCAACAGTTCAAACGGTTCTGATGGTTCTGATGATTCAGATAGTTCTGATGATTCCGACATGTCTGACAGTTCCGATGGTTCTGATAGTTCTGGTGGGTCTGATAGTTCTGATGGTTCTGACGGTTCTGGTGGGTCTGATGGTTCTGATGGTTCTGACGGTTCTGATGGTTCTGATGGTTCTGATGGTTCTGACGGTTCAGGTGGTTTTGATGGTTTTGATGGTTCTGGTGGTTCTGACGGTTCTGATGGTCCTGGTGGTTCCAACAGTTCAAACGGTTCCGATGGTTCTGATGGTTCTGATAGTTCTGATGAGTCTGATGGTTCTGATGGTTCTGACGGTTCTGATGGTTCTGACGGCTCTGTCAGTTTCGGTGGTTCTGATGGTTCTGATGGTTCCGGTGGTTCTGGTGGTTCTGATGGTTCTGGTGGATCTGGTGGTTCTGATGGGTCTGGTGGTTCTGATGGTTCTGATGGTTCTGATGGTTCTGATGGTTCTGACGGTTCTGATGGTTCTGATGGTTCTGGTGGTTCTGATGGTTCCGGTGGTTCTGGTGGTTCTGATGGTTCTGATGGTTCTGATGGTTCTGATGGTTCTGACGGTTCTGATTGTTCTGATGGTTCTGACGGTTCTGACGGTTCTGATGGTTCTGGTGGTTCTGATGGTTCCAGTGGTTCCAGTGGTTCTGATGGTTCTGATGGTTCTGATGGTTCTGACAGTTCTTATGGTTCTGGTTCTTGTGGTCGTTCTGACTATTCTGGTGGTTCCGATGGTTAGGGTGGTTCTGACGGTTCAGGTAGTTCTGTTGGTTCTGGTGGTTCTGATGGTCCTGGTGGTCCCAACAGTTACGATGGTTCTGGGTGTTGTGATGGTTCTGGTGGTTCCGA
This sequence comes from Colistium nudipinnis, assembly GCA_016785305.1. NCBI lineage: Eukaryota > Metazoa > Chordata > Actinopteri > Pleuronectiformes > Rhombosoleidae > Colistium > Colistium nudipinnis. Next base: position 14,205 of record JAFBJU010000773.1, read on the forward strand.
TGATTCTGGTGGTTCCGACGGTTCAGGTGGTTTTGTTGGTCTGGAGGCTATGGTGGTTCTGATAGTCCTGGTGGTTCCAAGAGTTCCGATGGTTCTGATGGTTCTAATGGTTTTATCCTAACCTAATCACCTAACCCAAACCCTAACCCTAACCCAAACCCAAACCCGAACCCTAACCCTAACCCTAACCCTAACCCTAACCCTAACCCTAACCCTAACCCTAACCCTAACCCTAACCCAACCCTAACACTAGGCAAACCCTAACCCTAACCCTAACCCTAGCCAACCCTAACCCTAACCCTAACCCTAACCCTATCCTAACCCTAACCCTAACCCTAACCCTAACCCTAACCCTAACCCTAACCCTAGGCAAACCCTAACCCTAACCCTAGGCAAACCCTAACCCTAACCCTAGGCAGACCCTAACCCTAACCCTAGGCAAACCCTAACCCTAACCCTGCAAAACAACAGGATGATTCACCTGGTGAAGATGATTGAGGCAAAATGGAAGGAGTCAGGATGACTTTAACAGTATATATTAAAATCTAATATAAAAATATAGAAACAAATCTGCTCTTTATATTACAAACCATATACAACTTGTACAAATGCTTAAAATAGTGTTACCAAGCGTTTGTATGATTTATTTTCTATAAAAGAAAAGCTTGCTGATGCTATTACATCTGTATCAATTATTATAAATATATATTGTGAGACAGAAGGTAAATGTTTAAACCCTGGGAACTGGTTCACAGGATTGAAACATTAAACTAAAGGTATTATTGATGTTTGTGGGCATTGGAATAGTGATTGTACCCGAGTTCCGGTCGTGGTCGGGGCGGGGCGGTGTCCATCTTGCCCCGACGGGGTATCTTCGCTGTGCGGTGAATTCTCGCGAGATTTGCCGACGTCACGGGACGATGGCTGGAGATCGCGGATATTAGAAGGTACTTTTCTGCTTATCTTTACTTTCTATCGATGAAATAGCTGGTTTCACTCCAACAAATTGATCTCAGGGTCTCGAGCGTTTCCTCAAACCATCAATAAAACTCGTGTTTACAGAATTATGAGCCAACTCGCGTCCACAGCGCCGGCACCGAGCGTCGAACCTTCGAAATAAGAGCACCGTGTTTTCGGCGCCTTCCTCCGCAGCTAGCTGTTAGCATTAGCTCCTTAATTCCACCGCGGCTTCCAGCGACTAATGGGCCGTAAGCAGCCCCGCGGTGACCTGCACGGTCAATCCGACCACCCTACAGCCCCGAGCCGCCTCTCAAAGCCGCACACGGCCGCACTGAGCCCCCTCAGGACGGTCAGATCCGTCCCCGCCGCCGCCGTTAGCCTTAGTCGGACGCGGAGGCCTCATCAGGAAGCAGGCGGGAGCTTTTATTTTCCAAAGCTGCCGCTGCTCCTTCTGTTTATGCTTCTGTGAATTATCTTTGATTTAGATGTTAAACTTTATTATTATTGTGTCTCCGTCCACTCTAAATGATGTTTCTTTCTGTAACTGTCCCCACCAGACACACACCCAGGCCTAAGAGGAGGTGAAGCTGTGACACAACTTCTGACAACACTACTGAGAGTGAGTTTATATCATCTTGATAATATCACCATCTTTATAATCTATCATCTTGATGGTCCAGTTTATTTCTCTGATTTCAGAAGCTTATTTATATCATTATTAAAATCTGTTTTGAATTCTGTCATTCTGTAGTTCTGTCCTTGGATTTTCGTCTGGTGAGTAAAGAAAAACAATCAAATGTCAGAACCCTAATTTGAAAAAGGTGACAATTGATCAGTCCTTGGCATATTGTTTTATGCCAAATGTTTATTTATTGATTTTATGCTTTTCTTCATCATAGTCATGGTAACCTCAACATTTAAACACATTGGACTATTCATTCACGATAACGTGCACTTATTACTATTATCTGCAATTTAAAGAGAACTCTAACATGTTCTGTCCATGGAGAAACATGAAGGAACAGCAACTTATTTGAAATAATGACATTTCTATTCTTTCATATATTTTTTTTTTTTTATTATAAACAACCTAACATTTACTTTGTGTTTCCTCATCATATAGGTCAGTGTCATGTATGTAAAGATGCTCAATCACTGTTTATTCAACATCTTTCCAAAAAAAACATCTTCCGATCAGCTGTGTTTTGTTTACATTTGGCTTCATGCTGACGTGACGGGTTATTTACAGTTTGAAAATTGGAAATTCTGATTTGCCCTGAACGAATCAATACTCAAATAATATATATAATACCAATATACAATTTTACCACAGTCCTTTAAAAAAAAAAACTTCCGTCGTGCTCTAGCGCCTCCCGGAGGACAACAGCTCACTCACTGAGTAAAAAAAACAAAACAAACGTACTTCTTCACGTGAACTCACACTGATATAACGTTTGTGGGCGTGTCCCTTTGCTAACCAGCAGCCGAGATGACTCTTGTCAACAACCACGGGAAGCTGCTGCTGCAGCGTCTTCATCAGCAGCGGGAGATGGACTTCCTGTGTGACATCACCATCATGGTGAGAGACGTGGAGTTCAGAGCGCACCGCAACATCCTGGCTGCCTTCAGCAAGTACTTCTCCTCCCAGGCCGAGAAAGGTCAGGATGTCACGACCTTGGATCCCGACAAGGTCAGCCGCTACGCCCTGGAGAAGCTGCTGGAGTTCATCTACACGGGACAGATGAACCTGAGCAGGTAGAGCTCAGCAATGTTCTGGAGAGAATTCCACTTTACCGGCGGCGTATGTGTTGTGAACAAAGTCTTTCCCCCGTGTCAGCACCAGGCAGGCGGCGGTGCGTCGGGCCGCCGTGTTCCTGGGAATGTCCGAGGCCACCAAGTATCTGGAGGAGACCCCCCACTGGTCCGAGCCCAGCGAGATGTCCCAGTCTGAGGCCGAGAAGGAAGCGGGTCTCTCTCCCAGCCCGGCGTCTCCGGCCAGCCCCAGCTCGCCCGTCGCCCTCTCCATCGTCTCCATCACGGGGGAGTGGTCGGAGGAGGCGAAGGAGGGCAAGGAGCAGCTGGAGGAAACCAAAGACGGAGATGCGGAGGAGGAAGAAAAAAGTGACGAAGACTACACGCCCACAGCCACCAAGAGCGGCAGGAAGAGAGGGAGGCCCAGGAGCGTGGGCGCCGGCGAGCAGGCGGAGGCCAGCAGCTCGACGGAGGGCGCCGCCAAAACCCAGAGCTACAGGGGGAGGGGCAGGGGGCGGGGCCGAGGGAGGGGCAGGGGGAGAGGAAGAGGAAGTAGCAAGAGCGAAGATCTGTCTGTGGAAGATTCCGACACGAGCGTGAAGGACTTCGGCGACACGTCGGCGGACTGGAGCCCGTCGCGCGGCGGCGACGACGACTCCCCCGCCAAGAAACCTCGACTCGGCGGCGGAGAGGGGGGGAGGAGGGGGCGGGGCCGGGGCAGGGGCCGAGGCAGGGGGAGGGGCCGTGGCCGGGGGCGAGCCAGAATCAAGGTCCAGGAGGAGCCGGAGGACGAGGAGCAGGGCGAGGACAGCGGCTGGCTGGGGGCCTTTGACGAGGAGGCGCGGGAGGAGGGCGAGGAGCGGGAGGAGGGCGAGGTGGGGGAGGGGGACCCGTCAGACATGGACGAGATGTCCCTCTCCTGCACCGAGTGCAACAAACTCTTCAAAGACGTCAGCAGCCTGCGGCGCCACGCCAAGATCCACAAGGGCCTCAAGCCCTTCACCTGCATCTTCTGCTCCAAGACCTTCAGGCAGGCCACGCAGCTGAAGACGCACCTGCGCATACACACAGGTCCGCAGGCCTCACGCAGACCATAATAATCCAAAGAAATGAGGACGCGGATCTGGACTGAACTCACCTGTCGGTTAATGCTCGTTGCAGGAGAGAAGCCGTTCAGCTGCTCCGACTGCGACAAGTGCTTCGCTCAGAAGTGCCAGCTGGTGGCGCACCGTCGCATGCACCACGGCGAGGAGAAACCGTACACCTGCGAGCGCTGCGGCTTCAAGTTCGCCACCTCGTCCAACTACAAGATACACATCAGGTGCGCGCGGCGTCCGGCAAAAGCCAAATCTGGTTTCCTCCTATTGACACGATGAATTGTTAACAATCACCTCTCCTCCCACTCTGTGTGTGTGTGTGTGTGTGTGTGTGTGTGTGTGTGTGTGTGTGTGTGTGTGTGTGTGTGTGTGTGTGTGTGTGTGTGTGTGTGTGTGTGTCACAGACTGCACAGCGGGGAGAAACCCTACGTGTGCGACATCTGCGGTCAGGCCTTCGCGCAGTCCAGCACTCTGACCTATCACAAGCGACGACACACCGGAGAGAAACCGTACCAGTGTGACCTGTGCGGCATGTCCTTCTCCGTGTCCTCCTCCCTCATCGCGCATGCCAGGAAACACACGGGTCGGTTGGCGCGTTCATCAAGTCGCCGTGTTCCTCGAGCCGGACCCGAGTGAACTTTGTCTCTTTGTGTGTGTTGCAGGGGAGACTCCGTACAAATGTTCCACGCCAAAATGCGACGCGCGCTTCGTGACGTCTTCTGAGCTGAAGAAACACATTCGCCGGCTTCACCCAGGTCAGTTTCCTGTTCCGAGCTTTTACACGGTGACGCAGCAGGAAGTGAATACATCTGAAGGCTCCCTCCCTCTCTCTCTCTCTCTGGCTCGCTCGCTCTCAGAGGGGAACAGTGGCGTGCAGTGTCTGCTGTGTGGAAACCGATTTGCCAGCGTGAAGAACATGATCAAACACCAGGAGAAGGCCCACGCCGACGAAGTGCGACAACACAAGGAGAGAGCCAGAGCTGGTGAGCGCCTGCGTGTCTGCCTGTGTGCGTCTGCGTTGTGTCTCCGGTTCGGTGTGTGACCGTGTCTCCTCCTGTGCGCGTGAGCAGTGGTCCTCCTGGCCTCCAGTCATCCCGTGGCCTTCGTCCAGAGCAAACTCTCCCAGGAAAGCAAAGGTCTGGTTTCCATCCCCGAGGGCGAGCCGGCCAACCCCGAGCCGGCCACGCCCAACCCCAAAGCCGGCGCCCCTTCCTCCGACCCCGCCATCGACCAATCGGACGTCTCCACCGACACCGCCGCCCTCCTGCAGGCCTTCAAGTCGGAGCCCATTCAGCCCACCATCAGCGCCTCGGAGCAGGTGAGCTTCGAGGTGGACCAGGAGCAGACCATCAACTCGGACACGCTGCACGCGCTGGTGGAGCAGCTGAGGCCGCCGCCCTCTCCGGCCCCCAGCCTGGAGCAGATCGTCATCATCAGGACGGTGGACACGGGCGAGGGCAACCCCCCCGCTCCTCCTGCTCCTCCTCCTCCTCCGCAGTGAGCCATCTACCAGACATTGAGAGAAGAGTGGTGTTGCAACTCGGGTCTTATTATTTTATTTTTTTTAATATTGTTTTCTGCAAGCGATGCTAATAAGGAAGGGAGCAATTGGACCATCATGTTTCAATCTTTTTTTTTTTTCACTCTTGAGCACTGATGTGATCTGTCATCTGTGACAAAATGTATTCAAATAAGACCCGAGTTGTAAAAAAAAGAATTCTAACCCGTCACTAACTGGAGGAACACGTGGAAACATCTCGATTCCACGGCCTCAGCTTCCTTTACAGCTCAGCTCCATAAATAACCCCATAAACGTCAACCTCCATGTTGACCGAGTAGCGATACGACCTCGACACTTAGGTTTTAACGGATATATGTATGTAGGTCGCAGGATCCTCGTTATGATTTTATCATTAGCTCTTTGTCTTTTTTTTTTTTCTTCCTTTTTTTTGGAGTCAAATCGTCTGCATTAATTGTACAGAAAATGTTGAATACACACACACTGGCTCACTACTGTATGAAACTGTACAAGGTGACAGGACAATAAAAGTGAAAACAAAAAGGGACAACCGCATGTGTTGTTAATATTCACATTGAGAATCCTCTCGTTATAAAAATGATCCATCGTAGAAATAGAATAAAGATCCAACTGACGCTGGACGGAAAAAAAATCGATAAATCCTGGAAAGTAAAGTCTCACGTTAGCTGCGGTTCACCTTGTTTTGTCCTCTGTGGGACGCCCGCCTGCCTCGTTGTCATAGCAACCCAAACTCTGACAACGACGACGACGACAACCACAACAGAGGAAGAAGAGATCAAAGTAAGAACTCGGGATTCGCTGTCGTAGCTGAACGTAGCCAATGTCGCTCGCCCTCCCGTGAGAAGAGAGAGAGAGAGAAGATGCTGGAGTTTTATGAATCCGTTTGCTCTGAACTCCAGATTCAAACAAATCCACATGTCGTGGAAACTTTGAAGAAGACGACGGAGAGCGAGTGAGTCTTTAACGGTCAAAAAAAACAACTAATTACAGATGACGAATCCTGAGCATTAATTATACAAATAAAATGAACGTACCTTCAGTTTGATGTGGCTGTGTATTTTTTTTCCTCCTATTTCTAATGAATTGGAAGGAATTTCACCTTGAAACTAGCAGGAAACAACCGGCTGAGACCAGTTCAAAGACTCAGTGATGACGACGTCCTCGTCCTGTCCAAATATCTGCAGTGTGCACAGAGTGTGACAGGTCAGACGTCCAACAAAAAAAATAAAATAAAAATGGAACCTATATTATTATTATTATTATTATCATCGTTGTTATTATTATTATTATTTCATTATTATTATTATTCTCATTATTATTCTCATTATCATTATTCTTCTTCTTCTTCTTCTTCTTCTTCTTATTATTATTCTCATTATCGTTATTATTATTATTATTTCATTATTATTATTATCATTATCATTATCACTATCATTATTATTATTATTATTATTATTATTATTATTATTATTATTATTATTATTATTATTATTATTATTATTATTATTATTATTATCATTATTATTATTATTAAATTCATTATAATTATTCATACATTTTTTCAGGTAAAGAGCACAACTTTAAGATCCGGGACGACTCAGAGTCCAGCGCTCTGGGCGTCCCGTACGACTACGGCTCAGTCATGCACTACAGTAAGACGTCCTTCAACGTGGGCTCCGAGCCCACCATCGTCACCAAGATCCCACACTTCATGGACGTGATTGGTCAGAGGATGGGCTTCAGCTCCAGTGACCTCACCAAACTCAACCGGCTCTACAACTGCAGTAGGTCCTCTCAAATCAAATCCTCATCTCAGTTTTTATCACCCTGCATATATGATAACAAACAGAGGAGCCCTAAATAAATAAAAAAAATTACATAAGAAGTTTCCATTCGATAATTATTAAAAGGAATGATTTCGTAATCAGCCATTTAATGAGCTGATATTGATTTTAACCCCATGCTTGGCACATCTCTCACGAAAACCCCTTTTTTTAATAATAATTTAGTTATCATTATCACTATCATTATTATTATCATTATCATTATCATTATTATTATCATTATCATTATTGTTATCCATCAACAGCTCTGGATCTGAGGTACAACTTGATAACAGATGAAGGGGCTGAACACCTGGCTGACCTCTTACAGGTAGTGGAGGAGATTTCATTCATTCTACACCGGGAACATCTCAAACTCAGATGATTAACAACAGCTAAGAGATCTTCTGGGAATCTTGTGTTTTCTCCCCCCCCCAAAAAGTGTCACATGACCGAGTTTACGTTTGATGCTCCTGGTTTTTATGCAGGAGGAGAACTCGGCTCTGAAATCTTTGGACCTGATGTTCAACAGCATCCTGACAGATGGAGCCGAGATTCTCAGCAGGAGCCTGGAGGTTTAAATCCATCCCATTTTATAATCAACTAACATGTGGACTATTTCTGGCAGCACGTTACTTAAGGTCGATTGTGTGTGTGTGCGTGTGTGTGTGTGTGTGTCTCTCTCTCTGCAGTGCAACTGCACCTTGCTCTCCCTCAGGCTGTCGGGGAACAAGATCGGGAACCGTGGAGCCATGCAGCTGAGCAACATGCTGCAGCTGAACCACACTCTGCAGGAGCTGGAGCTGGCAGACTGTGACCTGGTGAGCACACACAGGCACACGCGCACGCGCACACGCACACGCACACGCACACGCCAATGAATGGAGCTGATACGGTGGGTCTGATGCAGGCCACTCAGAGCGTGATCGCGCTCACCATCGTGTTGAGGAGCAACACAGGACTTCGCTCTCTGGACATCAGCCGTCCTCTGTTCTTCAGCTACCAGGTACACTCCGAGTCATCGTCTACACACACGCACACACCCCCCCAGGCTGAACCCCGCGTGTGTGTGTGTCTCCCAGGAGGAGTGGACCGTGCATTGCTCCAACATGCTGATTTTCAACCAGCGCCTGGTGGAGCTCCACCTGGGGAAGATGGAGATGACCGACACCGGGATGGAGAGGCTGGCCGAAGGACTAAAGGTCAACCGCAGCCTGCGCTTCCTGGACCTGCACTGGTAGCGCGCACGCGCACACACACACACACACCATGGTGGAATCACACATGCAAAAGCTCCACGTGAAATCGATATCAAATCCGGTTTTCTTTACCACCTCGTCCTCGCCGCAGTAACCGCGTGACGCGCGACGGCGTGCGACACCTCGCCATCGTGCTGAGGCAGAACGCCACGCTGCAGGTCATCGACCTGTCGGCCAATCGGATCGAGGACCAGGGCGCCGTGTACCTGAGCGAAGCCCTGGGCTGGTCAGGCTGCTCCGTGAAGGAGTGAGTGCGTTTCTCTGCGACTTCATGATTCATACGACATCACAACCATGTTTACACGCGACGCGCTCTGCGCGTTGCAGACTCTGCGTCATCAAGAACAACATCAGGACCAAGGGGCTGCTGGCGTTGACTCAGGCCATGAAGACCAACGCAACCCTCACACACATCTACGTCTGGGGAAACCACCTGGAGGAGCCTGTGAGCCAGGTAACGCGCACGCACGCAAACACGCATGCACACGCGCTCGCGTGCGCACACACAAGCACGCACACACACACACACACCCAGGCACACCAACACCCACGCACACACATGCATGCACACGCACACACTCAGACAAACACAGGCACACAAATGCCCACGCGCACACACACACACAGGCACACACGCTCGCGTGCGCACACACAAGCACGCACACACACACACACACCCAGGCACACCAACGCCCACGCACGCACGCACGCACACACGCACACACACAAACGTGCACACACACGGGCACACAAACAGTCATGCATGCACACACACACACATGCACGCACACGCATAAACACAAACGCGCACGCACACACAGACAAACACGGGCACACAAACGGCCATGCATGCACACACGCACGCACGCACGCACACACGCAAACGTGCACACACACGGGCACACAAACAGTCATGCATGCACACACACACACACATGCACGCACACACACAAACGCGCACGCACACACAGACAAACACGGGCACACAAACGGCCATGCATGCACACACGCACGCACGCACACACACAAACGCCCACACGGGCACAAACACACATGCTCAGACAGCCACACACGGACGCCCACGCTCGCGCGCGCACACACGCTCGTCCTCTTGTCCCCCTCAGGCCTTCAAAGAGCTGATGTCCAGCCGGCGCCTCCTCCCCGAACACACGGACGTGGTCTCGTACGAGGTGGACGGTCACGTGTTTCTGGCCGAAGTCTTTCACACTTTGAGGAGACGTTACTACAGCGTGGACCACTCCCTCGCACCCTGAGGTCCGGCTCTGACCAACACGCGCAGCGACCAGAAAGAAATGAAGCTTAGGAGCCATCCCGTCCATCAGCTGTGGTTTTATTTCTATGCAAAGATCAATCACAAGTGAGCCTCCAGGATCTGAAGCTGGTACAGAGCCCGTGAAGAGGAGCGTAAATAAAAACACGTGATCACAACTGGGGTCTGGGGTCATGATTACAAAGGTCACGTGACACTCCCTGATCTGGCGCTTTCCATCGTCACATGATCTTTAGATCAGCCATCGCAAAACGCAATCGGGTTATTTTGGTACGTTGGGAAATTTAGGACTTCCTGTTGAAATGGGAATCTTGGACCTTTTCCTGCCAGTTGCGTGTGTGGTTCTTTTTATCAAGTAGGTGCAATTAGTGAAATCAGATGAACCACCTTCCTTGCCCCGGCTCCTCATTCCTCTGGGCTCTCCTGATTGGTCGGTTGGGCGTCTTTGGCGTCCGGATCAAACTCCAGCAGCACGCTCCTCTTCCTCACGCACAGGCTCAGCTGACGTCTGTCCCGGGACGCCGCGGTCCAGCGCCGCGCCGCCACTCGGCTCAGAGCCGGCAGCCTGGGCAGAGCGCGGAGCAGCGCCGGCAGCCAGGCGGCGGGGCGGGCCGAGGTCAAAGGTCGCAGGCTGAGGTCCAGCTCCTCCAGAGAGCCCAGGCCTCCCGCATCAAACAGAGCGGCCCAGCCGGCGTCCTCCACCGAGCCGTTATACGAGAGGTCCAACGCCCGCAGAGAGGACAGGCGTCCACCCGCGGACACGGCAGCTGCACAGAGACCACCGTCACACACTCACCGCATCTGAAAACCCCACACAGCCGAACACGTGACACACGCCTGTTACCTAGGTGACGCAGGTCGCCGGTGGACAGGTCACAGCTGCTGAGGCGGAGTTGCGCCAGGATCGACGGCTGCAGAGCGTCGAGGAGCGGCGCCGCGCGACCACCGAGCGCCTTACACCACGACACGTCCACGCTGTGTAGGTACGGGACGGCCAGGGCTACACACACACACAGGGTTACACAAACACACACACCACAGTGACACACAAAGCAGTAGGAGTTTTATTTGAATGCCAATAGTAACAGTGGTGGTGGTAGTACGTAGCATTAAGTGTGTAACATGTAGCATGTAGCATGTAGCATGTAACATGTAGCATGTAACATGTAACATGTACTGTATGTACCCAGGGCGGCGATGGACTCCTCACTGAGGCTGCAGTTGTTGAGCGGCAGACGTTTCATCTGGGTCAGCGGGAGGGCGGAGACCAGCGGCTGGACGACGCCCCCTGCCTCCTGATTGGACGACACGTCCAGCACAGCGAGCGCCGTCAGGGAGCAGAGCACCTGGACTGAAGAGGAAGAGTCACATGACTGCTGACATCATCACACGAGCTGTGAGGTCACAAATACACACTCACTCAGGGCCTCCAGGTCAGCCTGGGTGAGACAGCACAGGTGGAGGTCGAGGCTCTCCAGGCGTGTGAGGTGAGCCAGGTGAAAGGTGAGCCGGCTCAGACCTCCGGACACACACCTGTTCTGGGACAGGTCCAGCTCTCTGATGCAAGGGAGGCAGCGCAGCGCCCCTCCTGCAAGACGGGAGGACGCCATCTTTAATCACATCACGTACGCAACGCGGTGAAAACACACACAGCACAGATCTCCTACCCAGAGCGTCCAGAGACGATGGCGTCAGCCCGCAGGCCTGCAGGCGCAGCGTGGAGAGGGAGGAGGCGTGAGAGAGGGCGGCGGCCAGGTCCATGAAACCGCCGCCGCCGTCCACTTCCTGCGTGAGCTGAGGGTTACAGGAAACGTCCAACACACAAAGTCTGGGCAAAAACGGCAACACTCCTCCTGAGAGGGAAAAAAACACAAGCATCCCACAAACTGCTCCCGTGGCATCATGGGAAATGAATCGTTGATTTTTTTATTACCCAGTGCAGAAGCATCGGCTGCAGTCAGCTGGCAGTTCACCAGGTGAAGCTCCCTCAGCGGTGGCTGGAGTTTACCCAGCATGCCTTGCAAGGCTTCGCCCCCCATGCCACTGTTCCAGGACAAATCCAGAATCTCCAGAAGCGGAACGCCGGCGAGGGCGTCGCCTGTGAAAACCAACAGGAAACCGTCATGACGTCACTATGACTCATACAGGAAGCTCCTAACGACAACGCGGGAAATCTTTCGGTCCCACCCAGCGCGGCGGCGTCCTCGGCGTTCAGCCTGCAGCTGCACAGCCTCAGAGCTGTGGCTCCGCCCACGTGGCGCAGGTGAGAGGTCAGCGCCGCCAGACTTCCGCCAATCAGCTCGTTCCAGGACACGTCCAACTCCTCCAGCCGAGGGAGGAACCGCAGCAGCGTGGCTGAGGACGGAGAGGAACTAAATAAAGGACTGCGGAGAAGAGGACGTTGTGTTTTGGATTCTTCTTTTGTGATCATAAAATAAATGTGTGTGTGAGCACCCAGCTCCAGAAGCTCCGTGGACGACAGGTCACAGTGAGACAGACTCAGCCTCCGACTGTCGGCCTGCACACCCAGTCTCTGCAGGAACACGCAGACTGAGCCCCAACCGCCGTCCTCCTCCACTGCTGAAAACACACACACACAAACACACACAGTTTGAGAACAATTTGTGAACATGGGGGATATAAAGAGATTTTGCAGCCCTTCCCAAAAAGGTCTAAGGTTGCCTTCTAAAGGAAGTCAACCTGAGCTCTGTCCTCTGTCCTCGGCCCCAGGACACTCTCCGTCCCCGGGGATCTCCATCTTCTGGGACGGCGTGCGGGACAGGAAACGCCCCAGCGGCTTCCTGTCGGAGGCCGTGCGCTTCCTGCGAATCTGACTCATGATGACGTCGAGGGGTGAACGTCTCTCCCGTCCACGCTGACCCTCTGACCAACGAGATAATTACTTTTTGACTTATAAACAATGTAAACCAAAAACTTATACCGGAAATGTCATTTGCCCTTAAAATTGCATTTAAATCTCTAAAAAGATAATCATTACTCAAAAATGCAATCATTTTAGTATTCTACAGATATTTAATGAGTGATTGATTAAAGGAGCTGGACAAAACCAGAAATAAAATAGCTTTCAGGAACGCAATAGAACATCAAAATCCATTAAACTACATAATTAGATGAATCTTCTCTTTTGATCATCTCCGATTTCAGCCCAGAAATAAAAACATTTAAGCTTTAACTTTTAAAATAAATATATATATTTTTTAAAGTTGCATTTTTCAAACGAAACGATAATCAAAAGGAGTCAGTGATGTTTAATCTGCACGTGAAGTTAGAATTAAAACCCGTAGGACATAAATCAGTGATGATAAAATCAGTCTCACCTGCAGACTCCATGTCTCTGTCACCGCGGTGCGTTCACGTGCTCTTTGTTAAACAAGTTATTAACATCCGGTTTCTGTTCAAATCATTAATATATGCATTAAATCATCTAAAGCTAAAGTTAAACTTAAAGTAAGAGACTCTGTGGTCCTTGTTCCGCTCTCAACCGCGACTCCGGAGTGACGTAACATCCCGTGATCCTCAGGTGGATCGTGCCGGAAGTGCGACGACACCTTCGGTAAACGCTGACGTCATCGTATGCAAACTGACCAAACGGTAAATGTAGACGTTCATTCCGTTTTATTTTGATTATGAAACCCGAGTATTGAATATATATTGAAATACCTTTTTAAATTCTTCATGTTAAAATGAACCATGTGCTGATATTAATCATAGGAGAAAATGATTCTTTAATAATGACATATTTAAAAAAAATAAGATGCTTAAATTAAATATTTTAAAAACCACCATAAATGAATGAACTTCTATTTTCAGCTCATTTTTGCCATTTAATAGGTTTACTGTTATTATTGTAGCGAGTTTGGGTTATGTTTCAGGAGGCGGAGTCTAATCTCATCACACATCTCCTGACATTAGGAACGAGTTGGAGGCACGAAAATGTGGTACAGCAGGCCCATAGTGACCAACAGCACTCCAGTGTTGTCAAAGTCTTTGTTCCTAAAAGGCTTTATAAACATTCATGTGCGTTTTTTTTTCAAGCTGTGACGGCGTCTCACAAAATGAATCAAAGCCAACAAGGACACTTTTCTTCCAAATGAGTTTTATTGATAGTGAGGATCACGTCTGTGCTGAATAAAACCTTCGGTGGGACACTCGTCCTCTCCTCCTCCGTCCTCCTCCGTCTGCAGTCAAAACAGGAAACTCACAGAGGGCGGAGAGCAGCAGAGGGAGGAGGAACATGTCCGAAAAAATAAAACAATAAGTCAAAAAAAAGATCTGAGCGAGTGTCGAATGTGATGGTCTTGACGGGAGCGTTACGGCGGCGTCCTCAATCGTCGTCCACTGTGGGCGTGATGGTCACGCCCCTTCTGATCTGCCCCCAGCCAATCAGACTGTGCAGAGAGAGAAGAGGAGAATTCGGGTTAGAAAATAATGTCCATAAGGATCTGAGTGTGCTCAGTGTTTGTTTTTGTTTTTTAAAGGTCCTGATATTTACCGCCAGTGCTTCTCCACTCGTCGACTCAGAGCGATCTTCTCTCCCACCTCTGTGCAGACGGGGTTGGTGAGGACGATCTTGGCCAGATCGGCCTTGACGGCGCTGACGCGTCCGCCTGTGGACAACGAGCCGATGTTCACCATCAGTACCTCGTTCTTAGACAGTTTCTGGACCTGCAGGAGCCCAGACGAAAAAAGACGGAACAGTTTAAAAATCATGTTCATTTAAAAAACCAACAAAAAGAGAAAAACAAGAGAATCAATCCCACAATGCATCGCTCACCTTGGCAGCCTTCTTGTCTCCCTCCGTGCGGACTCCCAGCAGCCTCCTGAGCAGGAAGTAGGAGATCTCCAGCTCGGTGAAGATCTCCGGCAGCGCCCCGACGGCGCCCAGCACCTGACCGACCATACGATCGGCGCGGCACAGCGTGGGGTCGATCTTTGTGCCCACGCCTGCGCGCACACACACACACACACACACGCTTCATGTTAAACTCCTCCCTAGGTCACAACCTCTATATGATAATCATTCTGTTCGAGTTCAGAAGGTTCCTCCTCACCGATCAGACCCCCGGGGGCGGCGTACTGGAGGTCGTTGTGCTCCGCGAACAGAGACACGATCTTAGAGAAGATGGGTTTGCACATCAGTTTCCCCTCGTGGTCTTTGGACACGATACCGGGCCGCACCTCGATCTCCTGACCCACCTGCGAGGTCACACAGTGCAACGGGCGACACTTAGGGCTCGCAGCTTCAAGCAAAAAGGACTCAAACTCAAAACCAGCCTGAAATATACAGAGTCTGAACGTTCATCAAGGAAGAAAAAATGACCCATAATTCCACAGAGTGCCTGCAGAGGAAGGATTGAAAAAAATCCACCATATTTCGAACCATAAAAGAAACCCTGTACATTTACTTCTTCTCATCTGAGCAGGTTCAGCCTCAAAGCAGGAAGTTCAAAGAAGAAGAATTCCTCTAATACTCCCTCAATGGCTGATTTTTTTTTGAGTTCCAGCTGTTCACCTGCAGCACGCCCTTCAGGATACTTCCTCCCGCCACTCCTCCTTTCAGGTCATCCACTTCACAGCCAGGTTTGTTCACATCAAAAGATCTGATGACTGAAGCGACACAAAGAGTTAAAATGTTAAAGAAATTTAGAGAAAGCAAATACAACATGACACAAGATATGCGATTTCTTCTCTCTCACCGATGAGTCTGGGCTCAGACGTGAAGTCTCGGATGGGCACCGGGATCTTTTTGACGATGTACTCGCACACCACCTCGATGTTGTACTTGAGCTGGGCTGAGATGGGAATGAGCACGCCCTTCAAGATACTTCCTCCCGCCACTCCTCCTTTCAGGTCATCCACTTCACAGCCAGGTTTGTTCACATCAAAAGATCTGATGACTGAAGCGACACAAAGAGTCAAAATGTTAAAGAAATTTAGAGAAAGCAAATACAACATGACACAAGATATGCGATTTCTTCTCTCTCACCGATGAGTCTGGGCTCAGACGTGAAGTCTCGGATGGGCACCGGGATCTTTTTGACGATGTACTCGCACACCACCTCGATGTTGTACTTGAGCTGGGCTGAGATGGGAATGATGGGAGCTCCCTCTGCTACCGTGCCTGCAGGAGAAACAAAATGTAAATATGTACATAAATGTGTAGCGTTATTGGTATGATGTATTTTTCTAAGTTTAGTTTAGCAATTTCTGGTTGTTTGTATCTGTTTTGGGGCTTTACCCGTTTTAAATAATATTTCCTTTTATCTAATGTATATTGTTTTTGAGAATAACATTTTATATAGGAAAAAAAGTAATATTATTACATCACAGGGACAATTTTTTTAAGCTCTGAGCGAGTGTTGTTTGCACTATACCAACAAAAACACATTATTCTTTTTTTTGTTTTGGACTCACCCTGTACGAAGGCCAGGATCTGCTCGTACTGCTCTTTGGCCTGGCTCTCCTTCACCAGGTCGATCTTGTTCTGCAGGATGAGGATGTGCTTCAGCTTCATGATCTCGATGGCGGCTAGATGCTCCGATGTCTGGGGCTGAGGACACGACTCGTTGCCCGCTGCCAGACGACATGGACGGGAAGTACAGTTAGGCTTCCAACTCCCCAAAAAAAGAAAGGCTGAATAAAAGGAAAAACTGTGAGAAACTCACCAATCAGCAGGAGGGCGGCGTCCATGACGGCGGCTCCGTTCAGCATAGTTGCCATCAAGATGTCGTGACCAGGACAGTCCACAAATGACACATGTCTGGGAGAAACAGGAAATAGATTTCACAATTTTACAGCCAAGCTGATGATAAAGTCAAGGCTTCAGGGGAAGACCTCCACTCCTCTGGGCTCTTACCGGACCAGTTTGAAGTGGCCCTTGGTCCCAGAGATGTCTGTGGGAAACTCATCTGGAGTGCTGCTGCCACACGACCTGTAGCACTCTGGCCTGGGACAGCTGGGGTCGTCCAGCTTATAGATCTAAAATAGAAAAAAGCATAAAAAACAATTATAAACAAAGAGATTATCAGATTATCTCCAAACTGAGGCCCAGTTATTTATTTATTTTCATAAATAATATCATAAAGCCAGGCTCCGCTCCTGCGTACCTTTGCGTTGGCATATCCTAACTTGATGGTGATGTTCCTCTCCAGCTCATTCTTGAACCTGACGGTGTGAACGCCAGAGATGGCCTTCACTACTGTGGACTTTCCATGGGCCACATGACCGATGGTGCCTGGGACACAATCGGACACACGGGAGGGTCACGGGTCAGTCACAAAAAAACACCAAAAAGAAAAACATAAAAAACAGTGAAACGAAGGAACAGGTCTTTCAATTCAATACCAATATTGATGGTGGCCTGTCTGCTGATAATCTCTGGAGACAAAGGCGTCAGGGTGGACACATCCTGCAGAGACAAAGACACAATGGAATGAAAAATAAAGGTTGAACCAGGTTCACATTGCAAAGAGCAGCATCCACTCTCTAATACTGGAGGTGAATGGAAACTCAGGGGCACAGGAAGAGAACAGAGACACCAAGCAGAAAAAAAAAAGACATCAGGTGTTTATAGGAGCACGTAAACATAGAAAAACGAATATATCCCATAATATGTTATTTATTGTCTCACATAATAAACACTAAGTAACCTGTTTTTTTTACATCAACTTGACTAATGATGCCGTTTGGATAAACCACGTATTTTTACCTTAATACGAATATGACGAGTTTGTTATGTGAGCGTAAATGAAACATATTCACACATTTATGTAAACATTGTGAATAAATGTGAGTTTAATCCTGGAGCGGTGCGTGTCTCTCTCCGCCACCCCGGGCCTGTCGTCATGTGCCGGGCACAGCACCGGAGAACGTTACCGCAGAGAACCGTCAGCTTCGGTGTGGCTGATGCACCGAATCGACGGACACACAACCACCAACACACAAACACACAACACGAGACCCGTGTGAGACCAACACTTACTAAAGAAGAGAGGTCTTGTTTGGACAGATGAGGCTGACCAAGCGTTGTCCCAGACTCGTTACCCGCCATCTTGAATGAAAAGGGAATAAGAAATGCGGCTTCGGCGAATGCCTGATTAACCGAAAAAATTAAATCGATTTCCTTCTTAGATCGCCTTTTATTAGGTAAAATGAAGATAAAAAAAATGTTAGATTTAAAAAAATATATTATAGTGGGGAAAAAATCCAAATACAAACGTATTTAAGGCTTACAACTCGCGTGTTTCAACCAAGTAGACGAAACGGGGTCTTTTCACAACGGCTGATGCAATTTATAGTTCACTGTAAAATATATGTTATTTAATGAATAAAATCCGCTGATGCTTACATCCCATTAACACTCGCGTATGGCCGTACTAGAAACACGCTTTGGCTAACTTTCCCCCAACTCCAGAAAGTAATCAAATATAGTTAAATCTTTCATCAGGTCCGTCGTTGGTTAGTGACGCAATAGATGGGCCTCTTTTGTAGTCTTATTTTGTAGTTTGTAGTTTTGTTGTGGCAAAATCTCACATCCTGTGTGACGTGTGTCGCACTTCAGTTCCGCCCGGAACGGAAGTGACGCGGGTGCAGAAGATGGCGTCGGCAGATCCAGCGTCCTGCAGCGGGTCGTTAGCCGTCTGATCCGGAGCCGAGTGCGGCCGCTCGCTCCGTCCCACCGCCGGACCCCCGGGGACGATGGCGCCGCACCGCCGCCGGCCGCTCTCCTGATCCGGGACTCCTGCCCGCACCTTCATGTCCGAAGGAGACGGAGCTGCCTGGTCGAAGCGGGGCTGTGGTGGGGATTCGCATCTTCGAGGTGAGGCAGCTGGACACATCGGCCGTGCTGACGCTGCTGCTCCGGGGGGAGGCGCTCCGGGTCCCCGGTAGACTCCCGTGTCCTCCGCCGGGAGTCGTGACAGCCAGTGTGCACGCAGGGCTAGCATTAGCATTAGCATGAAACACCTGTCTTTGTAATGCATATCCACTCAGCATCAGCAGCAAAACCGTTAGCTAACAGCTCGTTAGCATTGTGCAGCGTTAGCCTTTGTTTTGGGACGTTAACGTGAACATGTGAACTCAGAATGCGGATACAATAAAAATAATAATAAAAAAACGGGTGGAAAACAGAGAAGCTTCGTTAGCTAACTGTGCAGCTGCTGGGGATGGAGTAAAGGTAGCCCTGCGGCTAATCCTGCTTTGTGACACACACACACACACACACACACACACACGCACACACACACACACACACACACACACACACCATGTTGTCATCAGAGCTCTGTGCGTGTGTGTGTGTGTGACAGGGTTAAGGTGCCAGTTCAACCCAGGTCAGGCTAATCCGAGCCTGAGATTAGCACCGAACTTCAGCGAGATTAACTCGGATCCAGAGAGCCGAGCTTCCAGTTCTCCTCCTAAGTCACGAACAACAGTTTAACCCCCTCAGTGAATCACGGAGATTCATTCGACTTAGGAATAAATGATCACGTCATGCGAGTGAATCAATAATCAATACAACATTTCAGAAGACATGCTTCTTTATTGTTTCTGCTCATCTGTGTTTCTTCATTTGAAACGTTTGATGTTAATCCAATACATCTTTGGCTAGATTGTTCAAACTTGTGTTTATATAATAAAATAACTGATCAATAATCAATGATCTGCTGATTTGTATTTTAGACAAGTATGTGACTCAGACAGGTTTAAGTTGTCCAACATAACAAGCAGTTTGACAGATCAAGCATTTTAATTCAGAAACTAATCTGCATATTTATCCATTTACAATGTTGGTGTTGCGTTTTTCTCTGTCCCCTCTGTGCAGAACCAGGGAAACATAAACACAGGAAATGCGATCGACCTGTTAACGCTCAGCCGCCGAAGCCTGCGATTGTTCACCCGGGCTCCAAAAGGTACAAATTCAGACTCAACTCCTGTATTGTTTTTTATTACAATATAAAACCATTATTCCTAGTTTGGCCCATTTGTATGTTCACACAAACGAGTTTACACATTTAACAATGGATGTATGTCCCACATGGAAAAACTAAATCTAGTTGAAATACTTTTGTTTGGGCCCTGATCCGCTTGAACACATTTCTTCCCCACCTCAAATGACCTAAACAATGTGGCCAAAAGTATGTGGACACAACCTGCCCCTCTGCCTCATGCTTTCATGTGGCGGTTGTGTTGACTTTTGTCGTCCAGGTGATTGACGCTCCGAAAAGGGACTTTGTCAACATCCTCTGGACACAAGGGGCACTGTCCTCTGATTGGCTCGGACAACCCCCCCTCTGACATGCCCGTGGCCAATCAGAGGTGAGTGTGACGGTGTGCGTGTTTGTTTTTTTTAACCTTTTTTCTCTCTTTAACGTGTGTATGTGAGTTTTTTAGTTTGGCTGAAACCAGGTTCAGTATTTTTGTCTCTCCGTCCTCTCCGCTCAGGTGTGTTATGTCGGGGGCGGATGTGGAGGTGTACCTGTCCCAGGTGCACGATGGGAGCGTGTCTTCGGGCTTCCGGGCGCTCTACGAGGAGCGCCTGCTGCTGGATGTCACGCTGCTGATCGAGGAGCACCACTTCCAGGTACGCAAATATGACCGTATGACTAAAGAGTGTATGTTGGTGTGTTAACAATATCAAACATTGGATTCAAAAATAAATAATGAATACAAAATGTCTTATTATTGGCCCATTTATGCCAATCCTCCTGCAGGCCCACAAGGCGCTCCTGGCCACCCAGAGCGACTACTTCCGGGTCATGTTCACGGCGGACATGAGGGAGCGGGACCAGGACAAAATCCACATGAAGGGGCTGACGGCCGCCGGCTTCGGCCACATCCTCCGCTTCATGTACTACGGCTCTCTGGAGCTCAGCATGCCCACGGTCCAAGAGATCCTGCAGGTACAAAACGAGAGGGCGGCGGCGCCGCCGCGTTTGGTCGGCGTCGCTTCCTGTCCTTTTATGTTTTCCACTTGTCATCCCCGCAGGCGGCCATGTACGTCCAGCTGACGGAGGCGGTCGAGTTCTGCTGCTCCTTCCTGCTGGCCAAGATCTGCCTGGAGAACTGTGCCGAGGTGATGCGTCTCCTGGAGGACTTCAGTGTGGGCGTGGAGGGCGTCCAGGAGCAGCTGGACAACTTCCTGCTCGACAACTTTGTGCCCCTCATGAGCCGTCCCGACTTCCTGTCCTACCTCAGCCTGGAGAGACTGCAGGTAAATTTTGAATTTGGTCAAATCAGAGCTGTTAAAAACCTACTGATGGGGATTTGAACCCATGGCCTCTCCCTTCACAGCCCTATTATCTCACTTTATGATGTAGTGTTTTTTTTTTTTTTTTTTCGGTTTTTAATGATCAATTCTAAACTCATGAAGTGACGGAGCCTCTGCTTTTCTCCGACCCAGGCGTACTTGAACAGCGACGCTCTGAGTCGCTTCCCAGAGATCGAGCTGTACGAAGCCGTCTCTCCCTTCACAGCCCTATTATCTCACTTTATGATGTAGTGTATTTTTTTTTTTTTTTTCAGTTTTTAATGATCAATTCTAAACTCATGAAGTGACGGAGCCTCTGCTTTTCTCCGACCCAGGCGTACTTGAACAGCGACGCTCTGAGTCGCTTCCCAGAGATCGAGCTGTACGAAGCCGTGCAGGCGTGGCTGCGACACGACCGGCGACGCTGGAGGCACACGGACACCATCGTGCAGTCTATCCGCTTCTGTCTCATGACGCCCGCCAACATCTTCGAGAAGGTCAGTGTCCAGGGGTCAAACCGTGGCAGGGGGTTCTGGGTAGTCGGCGGTACCCATCCTCCTCCTCCTCCTCCGCCTCCGCAGGTGAAGACGTCGGAGTTTTACCGGTACTCCCGACAGCTGAGGCAGGAAGTGGACCAGGCGCTCAGCTACTTCCACGACGTCAACCAGCAACCTCTGGAGGAGACGCGCTCCAACCGCATCCGCTCCGTCCGCCCGCAGACCGCCGTCTTCAGGGGGATGATCGGCCACAGCATGGTCAACAGCAAAATCCTGCTGCTGCAGCGGCCCAAGGTGAGGGGGCGGAGTCAAATCCATAGAGTCAAGATTTAACACGGAAATAAAGTACAGTAGATAAAGAATGGAAAATCAGGAAAAAAAAATGAAATGAATTATTAACAATAAAATTGCTCTGTCGCTCACGAGACCTCCGCCCCTGCGGCGGCAGTACAGTTTATTCAATGTGGCAAATCCTGGGTTCCGTCCCCCAGGTGTGGTGGGAGCTGGAGGGACCTCAGGTGCCGCTGCGGCCCGACTGTCTGGCCATCGTCAACAACTTTGCCTTCCTGCTGGGCGGAGAGGAGCTGGGGCCCGACGGAGAGTTCCACGCCTCCTCCAAAGTCTACCGCTACGACCCTCGACAGAACTCCTGGCTGCGCATGGCCGACATGTCCGTGCCCAGGTGAGTCTCTGGGCCCCGATTGGTTCATTTTTCCCCCCAAAAAAAATTTAAAAAATGCTGGAAAAATATTATTAACGGTCATGGGAATAAAATACGGTAAAGTGTGTGTGTGTGTGTGTGTGTGTGTGTGTGTGTATATATATTTGAAAAAAAGTAGTAATATATCATAATATAGATTCAAAATAGATCATTTCTCTGCAACGTCTGCAGGTCGGAGTTTGCCGTGGGCGTCATAGGGAAGTTTATCTACGCTGTGGCGGGCCGCACGCGAGACGAGACCTTCTACTCCACGGAGCGCTACGACATCACGGAGGACCACTGGGAGTTCGTGGACCCGTACCCCGTCAACAAGTACGGCCACGAGGGCACGGTGCTCAGCGGGAAACTCTACATCACGGGCGGCATCACCTCCTCCTCCACCTCCAAGCAGGTGTGCGTGTTCGACCCGGGGCGGGAGGCGGGCGGAGGGGGCGGGGCCTCGGACCCACCGCACAGGACGCGCCCGGGCCGAGGCGCGCCGCCGCCCGGCACCCACGCCAGCTGCTGGGAGAACAAATCCAAAATGAACTACGCCCGCTGCTTCCACAAGATGATCTCGCACAACGGGAAGCTGTACGTGTTTGGCGGCGTGTGCGTGATCCTGCGCGCCTCCTTCGAGTCGCAGGGCTGCCCGTCCACCGAGGTGTACGACCCCGACGCGGACGAGTGGACCATCCTGGCCTCCATGCCCATCGGGCGCAGCGGCCACGGCGTGGCGGTGCTGGACCGGCAGATCATGGTGCTGGGCGGCCTGTGCTACAACGGCCACTACAGTGACTCCATCCTCACCTTCGACCCCGACGACAACAAGTGGAAGGAGGACGAGTATCCCAGAATGCCTTGCAAACTGGACGGTCTGCAGGTGTGCAGCCTGCACTTCCCAGAGTACGTGCTGGAGCACGTGAGACGCTGCAGCTGAGGTCGGCTCCACGACACGCCTCCTTTTTTTATAGTCCAAAAAAAAACAACCCAGAATGCACCGCTTCACGGACGGAGGTGGTCTCCGGCTGGGAGTTCAGGTTTTTACAGGCGGCAGACGGAAGGCTTTTGATCCACGGATGGACTCCCACCGTCCGGAGGCCTTTGATTTGCTTTTTCTTAAACCGAGGCGGTTGACGCGGCATTTTCAGAATCGGCTTTTCTCCGAAAAATCGCGGAACAACAGCAACCACCACAATGGTGAAGAGAAAAGAAAAAAAGGGGTTTGTTTGGACTGGAATGTCACTTTCCTGTTCTACTAGTCACCCACTGTATCCAGACTCAGTGCAGGAACACACCGGAAGCATCAGGCGGACGTAAGTGCATTTCATCACGCGCACGCGCACACGCGCACACCTGAGTCACGAACCAATTCCATCCAAAATCATCTTTTTTGAGATGAATGATCCAACCGTAAGTTAAAAATGCTTCCAGTGCGTTCCCGCCTTTCAGCTCGACCTCTGCGCCATGTTCCCAGAATGCATCGATTCATGTGTGTGAGATTGAGAGGCAGAGGGAAACGCCCCGCGCTAAACGAGGGCCGCTTTCGAAAGGCCAATAGGGAGGCTGCTGACGAAGAGGAGCGGCTCTTCGTCCGTCTCATCGCTGGCCGTGCTACACTCACTCCGCTGGTTCACGTTTAAATGCGCGCCGTACGACTGGCACGCCAAGAACGAGGGGAAATGAATCCATTCAAAAATGAAATCTCCATTCATGAAGAAACGTCAGGCCTCACGGGGAGGAACCTTTTCCTTTCGCTTACACTAAAACGCTGGAGGAATGTTTCTGGACCGAGCTGGGTTCGATCCGTCCCGAATCCATCCGTCGCTCATGGGCCACGCGTCTCCGCTTGTGCGAGTGCAGCGGTGCTCCAGGTGCCAAAAAAAATACAGATACGGAGAAGGAAGCTAATACGGTGCGTAAAAAATGAAGAGCCTGGGGCCCCGCACTCTGTACACGCCTTGTTTAACTTGTTTAAAAAGAAAAGAAAAAAAAAAATCCCTTTCTTTATCCTGAAATGTCTGGCGACACAAGACAAATGACAAAGCCACACAAACAATAATATCATTGCTAAGAGTGCCAGACTGCAGACGTGTGTGTGTGTGTGTGTGTGTGTGATTCCTGTTTTGAAAGGTAAAGTATGCGAGATAAAGGCCGAGAGCTGAAATGTCTTAATGAGTCCAGTTGCCTTCTCCACACACACACACACACACACACACACGGTTCCTGCGTGAGGCCTGTCGTTTATTCAGCTGCTCCAAATAGAACACATCAAACCAAGTCCTCTGGAGTAATAATAATGGCCGCCGCCAGTGTTTCCGATCATCTTCGTCCACCAATGCCGAATTCTACTGAATTTATTTATTTCCCATCACCCCCGTCTCCCATGTCCTCCGTTTCCGATGGTGTCCTTTTTTTATTTATAATTTTGTATTCTTTTTTTTTTTTTTATTCTCACGAGCCAACTGTGAAAAAAGGGCTAGAGCTCACACTGATGCAGTCCTGTCTGTCAGACGCGTATTTAAGTTATTTATACTTTTTTATTATTTTTTTTGTTGAAGGTGTTGCTTCACATCCAGCTATGCAGTAACATTAGTGGGATTATTTATGCGGAGGTGATGGTGATGATGTGTGTGTGTGTGTGTGTGAGAACACATGAATGAAGATGAAGATCACTGGAGTCGTGGGCCATTTCACTCTGTGACAAACCGTCTCTGTACCGGATTCTTTTTGGGGTGAAAAACGTTTGAAAGCAAATAAAAAGAAATGCCAGCTGCAGGTCATTCGAAGATCCTAGAAGATCCTCTCTGTTTTCCTTCAAAGATTGGACAAAAGTCCACAAACTGCTTCTGTTCGTCGTTCTCGGAACGTTTTGACCTTCAGCTCATCCAAACCTGGTCATTGGGAGCCAAATGGAAATATTAACCATTTAGAAATTCAGATTCAAAGTCTTTTTAAGGCTTTCAAACATTTTTACAGGTTCAAAGCACTTTATTCTTTTTTTTATTTTTTTTGGAGCCTGTTTGACTTCCACCACGCCCGTTACTCTGAGCCTCGCTCTTCCTCCTCCTCCTCTTCATCACGTCGCTGTTCAACGAAGAAACGTGTAACCGTTGAAGCTCTCCTGTCTTGAGCGGAGGCACCTTCAGTCCTAGCGCAGCATCCTTTAGTCTTCAGTCCGTCAGTAGGAAAAAACGAAAAAGGATTCAAATGAAAACGCGTACCTTGCGACAACGACTGTATCCGAAAAAAAGTGAACGTAAAATCAGATTGACATATCTTATAATCTGAGTAGAAACTCTTTGGAAACGATTTGTAACTTTCCAGAAATAAATGTTCATATTGGTCAACTTTTAGCGGACTGCTGATATTTTTCTGTCTTCTCGGATGAATCCACGGATTTGATTGTACAATGACCAAATAGGTTTAGAATTTAATGTGTCGTTCATCTTTGCTTCGAGCTTTAAACAATATTTTGGAATTATCATATGCAGTCATTTCAGATGTTTTTTTATTTAAAGCCACCACTAGGCGAGTCTTTTTCCTTTCACTTTATCAGCAAATGATAATATAGACCGTCATTCTTTTTATAATATTAAACGCCTGTGAGAACGGGGCACCTTTTTATTTTGTTCTTTGTATATTTAAAAAAAATATATAATAGGCAAACATCCTCTGTAAAAGCCACTCCAGGGCTGGAGTTGTTTATTTGAGAGCAATCTCAGCAGCAAAAGCATTCAACTGGTGACATGCTGTTCATTTCGTTTCATCTCCCATTAACAATAGAGACCTCAAAGGCCTCCCAGCTCTGTACAAGTGTGTTTGCATTTATTTACATCCCTGATTCCGTCCTCCTCTCCCACGTTCTTTCTTCTTCTTGGTGTCCACACAAAGGCTCCCTTTGTTCTGGCGGAAATAAAGGCAGTCAACGGCTCCACACAGATTATAGGCTTAGTCCCGAACGCACACACCACAATTGCACAATCGCACCACAACAGCTTTTAATGCTACATAAATAAGGCAAAGGAGCCTGCTAACCCTCCGCAATGACTGAGGTCATTACGGATAATATTCCAGCAATGCAACCAAGTGAACACACCCATCCAGAGGCCTGGCCCAAAATACAGTATGTGAAAGCTGTTTTTCTTCATGTGATAAATTCCAACAGATGGCACAATCATAATCTTTCATAAACGGGAGAAGATGGACGCACGAGAAACACAAGACAGAGACACTAAGCCTTCATGGCGTTCTTAAAGTGCCACTTCTGTCCGGAGCACGTTCGTAGAATCAGCCGGTGGCCAAAGTCAATTTTAGCCTCCATCACCTCCAGACAGCGTCCAGAAGCTTTATTGATGATGGCCTCGTTCTGCGAAGCACACACACACAGGTTACACAGATGTTGGTATTATTATACATTTTTGTACACACCATCATTTATGCTGGGTATCACTCGAGGGTGGTGGAGGGTTGTATTTGGACGTGGGAGGGAGCTGGAGAAACCAGCGGGATTGGAACCAACAACCCTCTTCCTACAGCACCACCTCACCTGAGAGAAGGCCCACAGCGTACTCTTCCTGTTGACCACTTTGTCGCAGTCCAGCAGCTGCGGGAAGTCGTTCTCCTCGTCGTCCACCAGGCAGCGCGTCTCCGGCCCGGTGCTCGCCATGGTTCCCACGAACATCTGGCTGGCTTTGGAGTAACGTCCTCTCTGAAGGACAAAAAAAAAGGGGGGGAATTGAACCCATGACACGACGGTCCTAAGAGAACAGAAAGATGCTCAGTTTGTGTGTGGGTCCTACCTGAGGACCCCATCCATGACAAGGATGTAGGATGGGCTGGTGCTTCTCTTCTGTGCCCTGGTCCAGACACAGATGCTCCGCCTTCGTGTTACGAACCTGGAACAGAAAAATAAATACGTAAGCACACTTATCTTTAATAATAACACTTAAAAGAAGCCCAGACAGCGACCCTGTGGACTCACCTCGCCGTAGAACAGCGTGTCGTCGTACCTCCTCAGATCTGGGTAGATGTTGTCCAGGTACCACTCGAAGCTCTTGCACTGCAGACGCTTCCTCAGAGCCACTCGATCCGAGATGTCTCCGATATCGATGCCGTGGTTCTGCAGGAGCGCCACAGGGAGTCAACACGGGACTTCCTAAATCTGTGTCCTCCCCGAAGACCCTTCTAAATTTTTTTCTTTTTTGCTATAGTTGGCTAATTCAATCATTGGGGTCATTTTTAGTGGCCCCCACCCCCTCACCTCCATTGGAAGGTTCCAGGCCTGGTACACGACGGACTTGAAGTCGTCCATCCAGACCTCGGCCACGCGCAGCGCGTTCCTGCGCGCGTGCACGCCAATGTCGTTGGCGTAGGGCTTCTTGATCCGCGCGATGTGAGCCACCCTGGAGCACGGCATCACCTCCATGCTGCCTCCACACATCCACACCTGAGAGAGAAATGAAAAGCTGCATCAATGCACTTTGACCTCTGAGAGGAAATGACTTCTGTTATGGATTACTGTGGCTTTATGTATTCTATTTATTCATTTTAATTGATTGATTGATTTTGGGCGGTGGGGGTGTTTGTTTTTGCTCCCCTTAATCCCAGAATTGTTCCTTTATAGTTTACAGTTTATTTATAGTATAGATTGATGTTTATTTATTCCTGGGGCACCTTAGGACCAACTGGAGAATTAAAAACCAAGCCACACAAACCTTGATTCCCAGTTCGATGTTCTCTCCTCCGTATACGTGCATGCCCGGGTCCAGCAGGCCGATCTCACCAAAGTAATTCCGGTGGGCCACAAAGGAGCAGCCAATCATAGCCGGAGTCCTGCCGGGAGGTGACCAATGAGCTGTGTGCGTGTGTGTGTGTTGGTTTGTGTGTGTGTGTGTGTGTGTCTCACCTGATGGGAGCAGACTCGTCCCCAGCATCGTACCAGGCTTGTGGAGGTCCCATGTACATGCACCACAGCTCCCAGTTGTATCCGTGAGCTGAGTTGCCGTAGTACTCGGCCTCGAAGGAGTCGTACTTGATGTTGTCGATGGAAGGCAGGAGGATCCTCTTGTGGTTCTCTTTGATTCTGGCCAAAATCGGCTCGGCCCTAAAAAAAAAAAACAGGCAAACAAAGGAATGAACGCACAAGTGGCACGCTGTGCGTATCGTGTCCCCTGATGGACGGAACTCACCAGAACGGCGTAAACTCCATGTGTGCGTCGAAGAATCCCGTCACGTCGCCCGTGGCCACCTTCCAGCCCTCGATCCTGGCGCGGATCAGACCTTCTCTCTGCTTGTTCCTCACGATCTTCACGATGCCCGGGTAGCGCTTGTTCACGTATTCCTGCAGCGGCCCTTTCAGCTGCTCTGCAGAGCCACAGGAAATATAAAAATCACAGCTGACCCATCATCACATCAGCAGGATTTGGGGAAATAAAAAAATCCCCCAAAATCTGAAACCTTCGTCGCTGAAGTCGTCCACCAGGATGATTTCTTTGAGCAGGTGGGCCGGCGTGTGGTTGATGGCCGTGTGGATGGAGCGCAGGATCACCGACAGAGCCTCGTTGACGAAGATGAAGATGATGGAGATCTTGGGCAGGTCTCTTTCATAGGTTATGTTTTGACATCTGCAGAGACGCATTCATAACAATCATCATCATCATCATCAATAATCCTGCATTCGCCTGTCATGGTCGGGTACTCACTTGGCGGGCCTGAAGTCTGGCAGGGTGCGATCCAGAGAGATTCTATCGCTGAGGAAGGCATTGTAGCCGTATTTCTCCTTCATGAACTTAGCTTCGCTCTCCTCGGCCGTTTGGACTGAGGCCGGCAGGCCGCCGCCCCCCCGTCCCCCCCGGCCTTCGATCAGGCCCAGAGATATGGACAGACCTGGGGACACGAGTAAGGAAACGTATTACTTATTGTAGCTTTTATTTCATATTTTTTATATGTTATTGATTGTTGCCATTTGTCTGCTCTTATATCCTTATATATCACATTTGAATGATGCCCATGAATGGGTTCAAGGACATGTTGTCTCCTGGAGACATTTGTTCCTGGCAAGATTTGTCAATTTTATTCCTGACATTCCTAAAAGAAAAAAACAGAATCAGAAAAGTATTTTATTGATATGCTCACACCTAAACGGAATCGACCTCTATCTACAAATAATAATAAATAATCTGAGCTAATGCCACACACACACAGCAAGGTCAGTGTCGTTTTTGATCAGATTGGGCCTTGATGTTCAGGACAAACCAGTTTCAGAAGAAGAAACAAAAGCAGGAGCGGAACAGAACAAAGGTGTGCCTCATCCTGCTGGCAAGTGTCCCCACCTCACAGTGATTCCAGATTAAAGTCATTTTATTACATTAAATATTATAATCCTAAATATTACTGTTATGTTTCTTTCTTGTTAAAATAGGTTTTATATGAATTTAACTCCAATCGCCATTAAGTCTATTTAATAAATATGCTTTAATTTGATGAGAGCCTTTTTCTCCCATTTTTCCTCAGGATTAATGATAATAATGCTAAGTATTATGATTATGATGATTACGCTATTATTATATTTATTATTATTATTAATTGTTATTATTATTATTATTAGTAGTATTATTAATATTATTATTAGTAATATTAGGAGTTATTCTCAGATGAATTTCGCACTTTACCGTTCAGCTGCTTGTAAACCACATTCTCCAGCGAGTTGAGTCTCTTCATCAGTTCCTCGTTGCCCAACGACGGGCCCTGCAACATCCCCAAAAACCTCTTCTCGTTCCCATGATCCTCCAGGTAATCGCCCTCCTTAACGCCATTTCTGTTGCTCCAAAAAGTTAGTAACCCCAGAATAGCCAGTATGTTCAGCAAGGCCAAAATCTTCCATCGTCTGGACATGAAAGCCATTTTAAATCTCAGAGCGAGCCACAGATTCAGGACTTTCTCTCTCTCTCTCTTTTCTCTCTCTCTCTCCGTGCACTGTGCACCTGTGAGTTCTGTGCGTGACTTGCATACTTCCTAGTGTGTCGCTCACCGTTATGCCTGCGACACACCCTCCGCACTAAGGAGTCACTGGCATGATGTTTGCTTCATTTTTATAATTGTTTTTGATCAAGAATCACGTCGGACGGATCCTCTCTCTCATCCAAATAAAGGAAACTGAAGGGAGTGAAATCAGAAATGGACCCAGGACCATGTGACTTCATTGATTATGGAGGTTTAATTGAGGTCTAACGAGGAGGGAGCAGGTGAGGAGATGTCATCAGACACACAATAGCGAGGCTTCCGTTTGTCACGTGTGTGATGAACGAGGCCTGATGGGCTGCAGGTAGACTGGCTCAAAAACGCCCTGCCACACACACACACACGTAGAGAGACACCACTGAAAGGCAAAAACAACACAATGAGGACAAGTGGGACATCTTTGCATGTGGTTCACCCGAAAGCGCCAGGTGCGAATTTGTGCAGTTTAGAACGAGCTCGGTGTAATTGGCCGACTTTTGTGACGATGCGATCACCGAAAAAAAAACAAAAAAACACAAAAGAAACCTGAGTGTTGCTCAATATTAGCTTTTCCTTTTTTTCTGAGCAGGTTTTTTCAGTTTTTCAGGAGTTGTGCTCCTGTGCTTTAAATAAACACAGGTAGCCCAAGGTTGTTGGACTCGATATTAACACAACAGTCTATGTCATCCGTGTAAAATCTGTTTTGTTTAAACATATCTCTGCTGTGTGAACAGGAGATGGAAATATACCTGCCGGATGGAGGACGAAGGTCACCTTCCTTTCACCTCTCTCTTCTCTCTCTTTGCGTATTATTTCTGTTATATTATTTTCCTTTTATTTGTCGAGCTATTTTTCATTCATCTGAAATATATCTTGTACATTCAAAATAAATCGTCTTGCCATTAATGGACTAAAAATCTGTACTTTCGCACTCTGCTCAGCTTTTTGGCCATTTTCTTTTGAACTTAATTGAACTTATTGTGATCAAACCCAGGAACACCCAAGGGTTGTGTGTGTGTGTGTGTGTGTGTGTGGAGCACGGAATTTGTACCTGGTATGTAGAAATGCGTAGAAGAAGGATGGGTGTGTCTCCTTCAGTGGCCACATATACGTTACGCTATTATTCTGCGCTTTTTTCTTTGCGTTCAAACTGTGTTTCGCCCAAAATGACACTAGATACTCGTGTGGCGAAACAATATTATTGTGATTTTGAATATATTGCAATATAAACCCACCACACCTAAATCTGTCACGCCTTGAAATCAAGTCTTGCCTTGAGAAATATTTTTGTGGATATTATTCAGGTGTGTCTAATCGTCATTTTACCTGTCCCAAGAACATGAATGGGTGTGTTGTAGGAATGTCACAGACAGGAATGTTTTTTTATCATAAAACCTTATTACAGCCCTCATGAATGATGCAGAGCTCAAACTGGGGACAAAGGATAAATAATAAGTCTCAGGTAGGAGATGAAAAGATTGAATGAACACAAAGAAATGAGGAAGATGATGATGAAGAAGATTACGATGATGATGATGATGAGGTCAAAAGAAATCCTTTGTTAAAACCAAACATAAGACTGATTTATACATGCCAAGGGAAGGAGCTTTGGACTATGACCCGAGGTCATCTATTTGGGAGAAACATTGTCCACAGGACACTGGACAATGATAGGACAAGAAAGCCACATGGACTAAGACCTCCAATCAAGAACAAGACAACACCCCAACCTGGAAGACTTAAAACCAAATGTAACACAAAGAAACGGTGTTATTCTGTGGGATCTGTTAGGGAGGAGACAGTAACTGTCTGTCTCTTTCTTATCAGTAGCACAGGGTACCCCTCAGCTGAGTGTGTGTGTGTGTTACAGATCATATCACAGCTTATTGATAAATAACCTTTAATTGAGAGAAGTTTCCGGTTCATCCTTATTTCTACTTCCAAAAAAAGAACACAACATATGGAATCATTTAAAATACGAGTAAAATAATATATTTTTTTTAATATAACTTATTTGGTTGTATTTCGTTCCCATTAAACTGCTTTACGCGTTTATTTCCCTCGAATGTATCTTGTATGTAGTCATTTGCTGCTGTGGAACGTGGATTGTAAGGTCCTGATTGACAGCTGGGACTGCGGCGCCACTTCCGGGTCGCTACTGCGCAGACTCCATGGTTCAGAGTAGAACCAAGGAAGAAGAAGAAGAAGATGTCTGCTGTGAAAGTGGTAATACGCATTCTTCTTTTTACAACATTGCATGTTTAATCCAGAGAAACACGTGTTTGTTGTGCAGTGTAACACTGTTGCACAGTTGGACATTAGGAGGACAGTGACGTAAGCTGCAGTTAGCTTCTATTAGCATGAAGCTAGCTGCCTCCCTTTTGGTGTGTCTGGTTGTGTGTTCTCTGACAAAAAATCATGTTTTGTGCCCGTGTGTGTCCCTGCCGGTCCCCCGGTGTGCTTGTGTGTGTGTGTGTGGATCCGTGCCGCCAGCAGCGGGCGCTGTCGGGCCTGCTGAGCGGCTCCGTGCTGGCTGCGGCCTCCGAGGGGAAGAAGCGGAGCAGCCCGCCGCCGCTGAGCATCGACCAGGTGGGTCAAGGTGTCCCCCGAGAGCCGGGGAGGACCGCGGGGAGGGGGGGCACACGTGCCTCTGTTACTTAGAGTTTACAGTTTGGTTGAATAATAAATAAGGAAATAATAATCATAATCATAATAAATGCTAATGAACCTGACGTTGACTTTCAGCTTCCGTCTTTATACACCACGCCAGGAGCGGAGCCTGTGTGTGTGGAGCCGAGGCCGCTGGAGCACAGCGTGGCCTCGCTGAGGAAATGGGCCGAGCCGTACACGGACCAGTGTCGGGTACGTCGGCTGTTGGTCGGACGCTGGTCCATCTCACCGTCACATAACAGATGTTCATTGTCACCTCCTTGTATGAAAAAAGACATAATAATACAATACATTTATATAATCGTAGAAATGAAGTCAATTCAACTTGATTTTTGTGTTTTTCCTTCAGCAAACCAGCCAGGCTGCCATGGCGAAAGTTGAGGTTGGTGATTTAAAAAAGAAAATTTGATCAAATAAAATCCCTCCCTATTTTTTTGGTTGAAAAATCAAAAATTCAAATCAATGACTGCACAAAAACATGAGCTTCTTGAAGGTCCACTGCGCTCTGAACTGCAGGTTTACCTCATAATATGGCCACTTTAAATTGTGCATACAACATTTTTATTCTGATGCTGTGAATTCAACACGGGTGACTGACTTGTCTTTATGTCCGAAGTGATTTTTAAATGTTGAAATAGTCGAGTTGGATGTTTATGTTCATTCTAACACAAACATCCTGTCTGTACAGGAAGTGTACAGGACGGTGGAGCCCACCATCAACACGTCAGTGACTAGGGTCACAGGTGAGTAACCCACAAGTACATCACAGGATTATGTTTTGTTCATTTTTTTCTACTCACAGTTCTCTAGCTGATTGGATGAATATACATATTTATACTATGAATATATTTTAAAGGAGCAAATAACATCCAGACACACACACACACACACACACACAACAAATGTCATGACATTGTATGGTAAAGGCATCATCTGTTTTTGTAAAATCTGTGCACGTCTTGCTATATATATATATATATATATATATATACACACACACATACATACATACATACATACACATGCACACACACATATATATATGAATGTGTATGGAAAGTTTATTGTTTTGACACATTTTCTTTGGATTCCTTTATTTTTTCTCTGCCAGGTGTTTATCGGTTCCTCAGTGACCCACCCCCCGACTTCTACCCCAGCGTGGCTGCGGTGGGTTTCTCTGGCTTCCTGGGACTTTACTTGGCCAAAGGTAAAACATATTATTATAATAATAATACTACTGGGGACAGGCATCGGACCAGAGGGTTGCCGGTTCGAGGCCCAGTCGAGGTGGTCTCCCTCTAGAAGGATGCACGACCCCCCGCCACTAACAAAAGAGACGCCACCTCTAATGCCCTTGAGCAAGGCACTAACCCCATCTGCTCCCCGGACGCTCTCAGCCGTCCACTGCTCTGTGGCCTTGCACGCGCCACAGAGGGGTCAAATGCAGAGGTCAAATTTCCCCCGACTTGTGTGTGTTTGCATGTGCGTGTGTGGGACGATGCGCAATTCTAATTCTAATACCGTGGCAGTTGTGTCACCGTTTAACTGAAGCACAAGGTGACACGTCTCATTGTGTTATTACTCATAGCACTTAGAAGTATTAGAATAATAAAGGTCTCAGAAGAGAAGATGTTCCTGAATCTTCATGTGTTTCAACTTTTGAACAGGTGTTTCTGTTTTTTTATTAATGCTGCAATAATACATTTTTCTGAATGTAAACAAACACAGGATAAAAAAAGAATGTGGCTCAGGTTACGCACTGTTTACATCCTGTGTGGCTCTCACGTTATTCAGTGTCAAAGAACAACTCTATAAAGTTTTAGGTCAATAAAGTAATACACTTTGAGTCTCTTTCTGGCTTTGAGGTTAATTATTCGACACTTTTACTGAACCTGTTGAACGGAATAATGCTTTTTTATCTTTTCAGGCTCCAGAGCAAAGCGGCTGATTTTTCCGGCGGGCCTCATGGCTCTGAGTGCGTCCATGTTTTACCCTCAGCAGGCCGCCGCCTTGTTCAAGGTGCGTTTGTGGTCGGTTGACCTTCACGCCTTCAGAGATCTGGTCTCGGTCTGTGACGGGATGTGTGCTGTTTTCCTTCTTTGCTGTGTCAGCGAGGGCAGAACGATGTGAAACTGGAGTCATGTGACTTTGTGGAACCAAGAACTACGTGAACTCTGGCGGAGACATAAAAAAACAATTTAAATCTGTTAGGTCAGAGAGGGAGAGTGTGCGTGTGTGCGTATGTACAGTATGTGTATATGTATATATCTATGTATGTATATACTGTATATATATATATACATATGTATGTATGTGTATTTATATATATATACACATATACACACACCTATATATATACACACACACACACACACACACACATATATATATATATATAACCAACACGTAGAAAGAGGAAACTGAGTTTTTAAGAAGTAAATCTCACGTGATGAGAATCCTGACCCTCTCAATTCCCCTGCAGAAATCTTTGAGTCCAAATCCTTTAAGGTCATATTAAAGTGTGTGTTGTCCTGTGCGTGTGTGTCCCACCAGGTGAGTCGGGACTCTGCGTATACCTGGGCTCAGCAGGGCCGTGTCTCCCTGGACGCTCTGGTGAAAGAACCACCGTTTGGCAAAAAGAAGGTGTTGTAGTTATACTCTGCATTTAGTGTTGTTGTACTTTTTGTGCGTTTAGGACGGTGTTTGGCTTCTCTTTGAATTTAGATTTTTTGATTTGTTTTCCCTCAGTCTGAGAAGAAACCAACAGAGAGCAACAGCTCCTCCAGCTGAGACGCCCCAAGGACACGACGTCCACACACACATACTCACTCGCCCCCGTGACACGTTTAGGTTTAATCTTTAACTTTGTGACACACACACACACTATTTGGCAGAAGTGTGTCAGTGTGGTGGAAGTTTCCATTTTTGGACTCGACACGTTCTCTCCTTGCTAGAACATTGAACTCTTTGGATTCTGAAATATTGGGAGTTTTAGAACTGTATTAATTCTAGAATTGTGTACGTCACCATGTGAAAGCAGCTCTGACTACAGGGAAACGTTTTATGGACCATTTATTTGACGGATTAAAAAGTAATGAAAATAATTTCAGTTTTTCACCCACCCCCAGGGAGCGTGTTCCAATTATTGAATCACTGACAGAAGGAAAAAATGTTGTTTATTATTGTCTTAATTATTAGAATCACTTATAATTGTTATTATTAATTAAAATTATTATTAATTGTTATACAAAAAATTGTTTTATGTGTATTATGCAGAGAGATCTTAAATCATGAAAAAGCCCGATCTGAAAACTGAAAAACCCAAAAGTTTGATGACCAGCTGTGGACACGTGACTATGTTACGTCTGTACAGCAAAAAACAAATTAATGATTACATTCCATATTGATTGATTTTCATGATAAACTGGACACTAGTGTATTTATTATCTCAAATTCATGAATTCTTCAGATTTATACAGAGATCAGAAATATGTGTCACCAGAGACTTTGAATTTATTTATTTTTTAACTAACTTGCACTTGGTATATTGCAGTAAAAAAAAGTGAACAGAATAATATGGAATATTAACAATGAACTCCAATAAACCTGATATTAAATTCATTGGTTCTGAAACAGTTTTTGATCCACATCTGAGAGTCACACCAATCAAATGCAGATTTGCATAACTTCTCTTATCGATTTATTTGTGGTCGGTCGAATATCTTCTCATCATTTAAAGTCACAGCAGGGTCTCAATAATATTTAATGATTAGTATTTGAATGGCGCTTTATCATGTCGCTCACATTCTGCTGCTGTTTCACTGAAAAGTGAAAAACAAAATGTGTTCAATTGAAGATAAAAAATGCCATGGAAATGAAGTGAGTCCAGCAACTTGGATTTGTTTGAAATAATGCCAGGAATGTGCTGAGAATGTGTTGCTTTAAAATGTTTTATTCCTCAGGCTCATGCGGAGCGGACGAGGCCGAGCTGGAGCCCCCCAGATCCACACTGTGAGTATTATAACGATTATTATTTTATGACCTCCTCAAGGATCCTGTGGCTTTTATGGGTGTTGAGCACATTATGTGTGTAATTGTGATTTGCATGAAAGATAACACTTTATGACCAACACGCTTTGATCCTGAACAGACACACACACACACCACACGATTCACTTCATCCAGTTTCAGGATTAGAAATGATGCCACTTTTAATGTTTATTCCACTCTTGTCCACTTTTTCTTTCCAGATGTTAAAACCTAGTGAATCCGAAAAAAAGGAATTTTCAATTTATTAGAAGCCATGTTTCAAATGTGCAGGTTGAACTTGATGTTTTTACCCACTAACAGCTGCACCTACATCACAAAGTGCTGTTTGTTGTTCATCTGCTGCGTGGGTGACGGGTAATCGTGGATTTTAAGACACGCAATGTGTGTTTCCACCCGCCTGGGACTAAAGCTGCAAAGGCTTTTCACGAGGCTAAACTTTAGAACGTTAATTCTTTAATAATGAAAGTTTGAATGTGTTTCTGGCCCTTTTCATCCCTTTACGGTGCAGAGGAATAATCTGGGTCACGATAACAGCGAGTCCACGGAGGTCAGGACATTGACCTGAGTCACTTTATCGTGTCCACAGTTGTTATTGTTAAGAGTCCAAAGGGAAAAAGTGTCTACAAAGAGCCTCCAGTTTGAAGTGTGTGCGATTGTTCATGATAAATACCGTTCATGTTGATCAAAAACACCGTTTCATGAAGAGAACTCTGCTTTGCCGTCTGTAGTTAAGTTCTTTTCAGTTTTCATAAAATAAATTGTTATTTGTTTTCCCAAATTGAACCAGAATTGAAACCTGAATCCAAACTTTTGCAGAAACACGAGAGCAGACATGCGTTATTGATCAATTATAGCTTTATTGTAAATATAAGTCATAGTAAGTCTTCCCTGCACATCGAATGCATCAGTACTAACAAAGTGTGAAAAGTTAGAATGAACATAACTGATTCAGCGTCAATTATTCGAAAAGTGACAAAGCCACAGGAAAAACAACAACTAAAGAAACGTAAACTAAACTAAATTCAGCAACATGTTAACGTGATGCCCATTTCCCATTTTTAAGAAAAAAAAAGCTGAACTCGGTCTCCTGAGCCGAGGAGGAGGGAGGAGGAGCAGGAGTCACTCCTCGGGGGGGGTGGCCATCTTCACCAGGCTGTCCTTGTCGAACCTGAACAGCCTCCAGCCCTCCTCCTGAGAGAGATCCTCGGCGCCACGCTGCTTGTAGAACTTAACTGACGACTTGTTGTTCTCGGCCACCACAAACATCATGCCGGTGCAGCGCGTCTTCATCGCCAGCTGCAGGAGGAGCACAGGGTTAGAGGAGGTGGTCCTGGTTTCCTCCAGGTGAGCCGACATTTCTCATGTCAGTGAGTTTTTGGCCCCTAGATGCATTACCAAAAATGCTAAAAATAACGCCAATATACATTTCGTCAAACGCGCCGCTCCCGTCATCGGACACACTCACGTCACTGAGATGCCGCAGGATCTCGGAGCCGATGCCCAGACCTCTGTACTCGTCCATCACATAGAACTCCTCCAGGTAGAGCTGCTTGCCAACCCAGGGGTCATATGTAAAGTAGTACATGGCGAAACCCACCACCTTCAGATCTGACCGGGACCGGAAAGTTCCGTTAGGATGACATGCTTCAATATCCAACTCGTGCCACTTGGAATGACTTTTGTGCAACTCTTACCGTCACTGCTGTTCTCTCCTTGGATTTCAGAGATGATGCAATGGTAAAACGGGGTTTCACCAAATCCATCCTCAAGGAGATCTGCAAGGAAACAACACTAATAAGCAGAAGAAGAAGAAGACTGATAACGTTGGTGTCGTGTCAATTGATCGCTGACCTTTTTCAGTCAGCGTCACGTGGTGCTCCATCTCTTCATATTTGGCAAGTTCCTGACACAAAAGGAATACATTCTTTAATAAAGATCCTTTAAAGCCCTTGTTAAAGGTAAAGTGCTGAGCGTGAGATGTTATACTTGGGAAATGGTTAAAGGTGTAAATTGTTAAATATTTTCCATGTGTGCCTTTTCAAATGTAGAGATTTGCTTTCGTTTTTTTTGTCATTTGTCAAATAATTTGGGAAATGAAATTCCAGTTTCTAACTTTCAATGTTAACCACCGTGTCGATCTCCGCTTGGTTTTGGAGCAATAAGGACAGTAACCTAAACAATAAGAGGATAACAACTGCTCAATAGAAATGACACTAAGTGCACGGTATAAAGAAATGTGCCAATAATAGTTCCGGCGCTGCAGACGATGCGGAACTAATCTTAGACAGTGAGGGGACCGTTTAAATGTACACCAACCAATCCGAAGCATATATAAAAAGGATGTGGTGATTATTATAATCATTTCCGGGCTACACAACGTCACCAGCAGGTAACACCTCAGTGGGCGTGCCAGTAGCCCATAAAAGGAAGCGCAGCGCTGAGAGCGGATATGAGCCGCCTAATGGTAAACAACGGAGGTCGAGAGTGACGTCACCACTCCGACTCGGATTCATCGGTGTTTCACGGTCAAGGCCTCGGCTTCGAACTTGTCCGCCGGCGTGGCCGGAAACGCTCGAGGCCTTGCCGGCGGTTAGCTCGGCGGTGCTCGTGTTATCTCGCTTATTCTTTCCGATTGGAGCCTACCTTCACCAGTCTTAAGATATCCGAGACGTCCCTTGGTTCCGCTTTTCGTAATTTAAACTCCATTTTCTCCTCTTGCTCTTCTTTCCTTTCGTTCGTAATCCGCGGTATGTGAAGTGAAAGATCAGGTGCTTCTTCATTCGCTTCGGAGTGGCTCAGCCCCCACAATCAGCCTCAGATCCGGACGCGGTCGTCGACAGAAAAGCATCCAGTAAATATGGCCCTCGGCTGGGTCGCTGCCGTTCAACTGCCCCTCCTTTGTTTACATCCTCTTATTTATACCCGGCTCGCGCCGCCACGCGGTTGGACGGTGCGCGGCAAGTCTCAGGTTTCCGGCCAATCTGCGACGGGCCTCCCGTGTCCTCTCGGCCAATCAGAATCCAGGGCAATGGTGACGCGAGGCGTATGTTTTGATTCTGTTATAACATCTTTGTTTTTGATGGCGGAGGAAGAAACCTAGAATAATCCGTCAATAAAACCGATCGTTATAATAGTGGTTCGATGATTTCCTGCGTGCATATTCGCCAGAGTCGATGAGTCGGTGACAGTAAAAGTGAGCTGTGGATTAAAGTGACAGAACAACACGGTTTGTCTGAACACTCCCATTAACTGGTCACAACAACGGGCTGTGGTGGAGAGAGGATCTACTGAGGAACCAATACGAGCATGTATCTTCAACACAAGTAATAGTGTCATTGTAATTAGTAGAAGTATTGAATTGTAAAATAGAAGAATTGTAGCGTCCGAGGTGTGAAGGCTTCTAACGCCTCCAGTATGCTAATAAGCTCATATCACGTGTATATGCAAATACTCTTCAAATCCCCCATATGCGAGCAACATGTTACTGTTGAAGTTGAGGTGAAAGTGTTTTTTAATTGTTTCGTATAGGACTGCAACTATTTTTAGAATAGAACTGTGTGATTTTCTGCGTTTTTATACAAAAATGAAAAACCAAATAATGTAATTTTTCATTCGTCCGTTGAAATTTTAAACAGCACTTGTGTTGACTATGGGAACATATTCAGGTAAAGTACAAATACTAAAAAGAACACATGCTAATTTGTACAGGAATCCAGCAATAAAATAAACTGTGCATAGTGCAGTACTGAGGAAATAGAATCCGCCAGCAGATGGAAAAAAAAACAATCCTCCCCGCCTTAAACACAAACACCACAGCTGAAAACATAAGTGGAAATTTACAGCTCTCAGAGGCAGAGTGGGGTGAGGTGACCTTAGAATACATCGGAGCGCCGCCCTCCTATGGGGGAGTGTTCAGATCCTATGCAGCTTTCTATAGGGTTATTGGAGGTTATTGTACTTATTTACAATAACATGACTCGTTCAAGACACGGTGAAAAAACAACCGTTTTTATTGATCAGCAAAACTTTAGTGCTGAATGTGGATCAAGGTGCAGCAAGACTATTGGGTCACTGGGTTATAGTGC
The DNA here is from genome assembly GCA_016785305.1 of Colistium nudipinnis. Lineage (NCBI taxonomy): Eukaryota > Metazoa > Chordata > Actinopteri > Pleuronectiformes > Rhombosoleidae > Colistium > Colistium nudipinnis. Next base: position 55,199 of record JAFBJU010000773.1, read on the forward strand.
ATATTTACACATGATCAGGGTTTCCCTTTTAAATCTAATGTTTATTTTCTCAGATTTGCAACTATTAGTGCCAAAAATATTATTTATATACATAATGTTCATGTGCAGATTTTGTATTGGCTCGGTGAAGGCATAAACCCAGTGGCCTCCGACCTCAGTTGGTCCCACGCCTCTGACGTCACCAGACAGAGGGCGGAACAACCCGGAAGTCCTTGTCCCGGCGTGATTTTTGTCCGCACTGGTTTTGTCTCCTCCCGGTCCTGAGGACATATTCTGCGGCCCCGTGTCCCCGTGTCTCCGTCTTCAGCCCGCACACCTGCTCCGTTAGGACACCGGGACTCTCCGCCGTGTCTCCCCGGATTCCACGATGCTCTCCCCGAGGTCAGTGCGGCTCCAACCACGGCTAGCTTCGGTTAGCATGTCACCGTCCAGCCAAAGAGTGCCGAAGAGCCCCGTTTGCTTGATCCGGGAGACATTTATCTCGGGCCTTTATTTGTCTTTAATTGTTCCTTTTAATGGTATATGAATAAACAGCCTCGCCTGGAAGTAGTGCTCCAGGTGAGGTCAGGGTGGAGCACCGTGGACACAAGGTGTGTCCCGTTGCATAGACTGAGACGGAAAGACCCCAAAACAACTGTTTAACCACACAGTGTTCTAAAATATTCGTATAATTATGGTTCAAGTGAAAGAAAGTACACGTTTGAGGTACTTGGATGTCACATGAAGTATGTGATTGTTTATACTTCATCTCTACTTCGTGTTATACACGTACAGTACATAAGAAGTATGAGAGAATGAAAAAAGTATGTAAGTAAGACGTCTGTTGACTCCTCTCGATGTTTGGCGGCAGGTTCCTGTTGCTCCGGTCGGCGGCGTCCTTGACCTCCAGGTCTCTGTGTGCAGGCGGCAGAGCGCCGGACATGTCGGAGGGTAAGAGGAGCGCCTGGTTCACACACACTTACGCAAACATTCACCTCAAACATGTTACTGTATAGCTTGTCATACTCGCGTCGCGTGACATTACTGTTGCATGTGGTTATTTCGAGATCGTAAAGTTGAATTAAATATGTTTTAATTTATTTATTTCTAATTCAATCTAAACATATTTAATCATGTTTGTTTCTCCGTAGGAAATCCACTCTTACACGTGTCAAACGGTGTGTGTTGGTAAACCCCATCAGATTCTCTTCTAATCCTGCTAATAATCCAGAGTCTGTCTTTGCACTTTTCCCCGCTGGTCCCTGGGGGTCCTTGTCTGTCTGCACTCAGCAGATCTGAAGATCACAACTAACCCCTGATTCTCCGTCTTCTGTCTGCACTGAGCTTCAGGATTTCCCCACAGCTGGTTTCCGTCTCCTCCTCCTCCTCCTCCTCCTCCTCCTCCTCCTCCTCCTCCTCCTCGTGTCTCTCTGTGCGGTTTTATCCTGTCTCTCAGTTTTGGGGCCTCAGTGAGCTGCAGCCTTCACACCCAAAAACAAGAAGATTTTACCACTACTTGTCGCGACAGAGACAGTAGGAAACACACAGAGAACACGCGTGTGTTCACACGTTCTCACTGGTTCTGCTGTGTTTTTTGTTTGGTTTTTAGTGCGGAACCGGCTCAGAGAAATCGTGGGAGCTTCCAAAAACTGGAGGTACTGAAGCGGGAGAACTTTGTCTCCGAATGATCACGACACAAGAGAACAAATATTGATATATTTATGAAGAATGAGTGGATTGAATCCCTACTGAATATGTAAATCCCCTCTGCAGCGACCACCAGCAGGCGTTGACGGAGCGCGTGTCTCTGTCCTCCATGTTGGCCAAATCTCAGCAGGACCTCCCGGCAAAGTCCATGAAGGACAGTTTCCTGGAGGTCCACCTTCCTCTGGGCTCCGAGCCTCAGCTCCGAGAGAAGTACCTGACCTTCCACAACACTGTCAGGTACGCGCACACACACGCACGCGCACACGCGCACAGACGCGGCCTATGATCTCACGTCCTCTTCCTTCTCTCCTCAGGTTTGGCCGAATCCTGGAGGATTTGGATAGTTTAGCAGGTGTCGCATCATTTACCCAAAAACGTTCCTTTTTCCTTTTTTTTGAATCTCAATCAGACTCCTCAACATTCTCCTTCCTGTTTCCGTTCAGTCCTCATTTCTTACTCTCACACCTACAACCCGGAGCTCCAGAGGTCTCCTCTGTCTATCGTCACGGCCTTGGTGGACAAAATTGGTAAGAATCACTATCACAATTTGTCTCATTTGGTCCTGATTTTATTTCACCGTTTTATATAATTGTGCATTTAGACATTTGAGGTTTGGTGATGAAATGTGTGCTTTATTTAGTTAAGACTTGTCCTTTCACAATAATGTCTTTTTTTTTTGTTGGTCAGACATGAGGCACCACGTCATTTATCCCGACTGCGACATCAAGTTCACAGGTCATGTGACGTGGGTGGGAAAGACGTCTATCGAAGCCAAGATGCACATGTCACAGGTTCTCGCGCACACACACACACACACACACACACACACACACACACACACTACCTGCCTATGCATTCATTCATTCCTTTGAAAACATAATCATTCCTCGGACCCTCTGTCTGGATGGTCTCGTAGAGTGACTCTGTTTCCTCCTCCAGTATCGTGACGGAGCTTATGCTCCAGTCCTGGACGCCACGTTTGTCATGGTGGCTCGAGACCCGGAGAACAAGAGGTGAGAACCTGGTGGTCCGCGGTCCAAACAAAAAGTCTGAGGCTCATGGACAAATCGGGTCATAAGGTCACAAAGAAAAATGTTTCCTTCTCGTGAACTTCCAGGGCGGCCTTTGTAAATCCACTGAAGCCAGCCGGACCGGAGGAGGACAACATTTTCCAGGAAGGAGAAGGTACGGTGTGATTTCAGGATGTCATGCTGACTCCTCTTCTTTTTTCCTCTTCGTTAACGGAAATTTGTGTTTGCAGCGAATAAGTCTCGCCGCGTGGAGCTGAGCACCGCCTCGCTGCTGAAGGTTGCTCCCACGGATGAGGAGAGGAAGATTGTGCACAGTCTGTTCCTCAACACCCTGGACTCACAGTAAGGCTGAGACCGAGATATATCTCAAGATAGGATAGGACTTCATTGATCCAGAAGGAAATGGCTTTGCACGAAAATACAAATAACTCCACAAAAGGGGCAAGGACACAGATAACAAAATGAATCCTAATATAAATAAATCAAAAATGCCTGTCTCCTGCAGGACGGTGAGTTTCAGCAGCAGATGTCTCCCTCAGAGCTCCGTGTGGATGGAAAACGCCAAACTGAAGGGACTGGAGATCTGCCACCCTCAGGTGAGAGGACGTTTCTGATCCGTCGGGGGGGTCATTTTTAATCCATAATCAAAGAATGAATAATCCTACATGTGAGGGATGGTATTCATTGTTTTTGTTTTTTTGTCTGAGCAGCAGAGGAACATCTTCAACAGGATATTTGGAGGTTTTCTGATGAGGAAGGCCTACGAGCTGGGCTGGGCCAACGCCTGCTCCTTCGGGTGGGAGGCGAATGAAATATTTTGACATGTATTAATAATAATATAATATCATTCTGTCATGGCTTGAATGTTTGTTTAATGCCTAGTTATTATTTCTTCCTCTCCGCAGAGGATGCCGACCACGTCTGGTGGCTGTTGATGACATCCTGTTCCAGAAACCTGTGGAAATTGGCTCCTTGCTGCTGCTCTCATCACAGGTCAGAGCGTGTGTGTCTGTGTGTGTGTTTGTTTGTGTTTTTGTGTACGTGTGTTGGCCTGTCACAGCCTGACACATTCATTGATGTGGATAATGTGTGTTATTTTTTCAGTGATTGACGTCCTGTGTATTTTACACCAGCTGTGTGTATATGTGTGCGTATTTTAGGTGTGTTACACACAGGACAACTACATCCAGGTCCGAGTTCACACCGAGGTGTTTGACCCTTTGACCCGCCAGCACAACACCACCAACGTCTTCCACTTCACCTTCGCTTCAGACTGTGATGTCCCCAACATCATCCCAAAGACATATGGAGGTACACACACACTGATTTATTGATTACAATTACTCAAAGGACAACTTTCTAACTTTGAAATGCAATAAAAAAAAATGCTATGTTTTTTTTTTTGTCTTTCAGAGTCGATGTTGTACCTGGATGGAAAGAGACACTTCAACCAGACGGTAGAAGCTTCCTAAAGCCACTCAGCGCCTGACCGTGCGTGCGTGTGTGTGTGTGATCTTTTTTCTGCTAATACAGTGTACATCCTTTTACTGTATATCACGCCTCAGCGACTATGATTGATTTCTGTTACATGGTTTGACCTGGTTGTTTACAGTCGGAACACTACAGCAGCCTTCGCAACATTATTTACATTTTTTTTGAACTCTTAACTTGTTGCCAGCATGGGAAGAAAAACATGAAGCAACGGTTTTACTCCATGGATGTTTCACAACCTCATATATTCCTGACTCACTGAATGCAGCTTTACATTACAGTGTCATTTTATATTTTACTGTTACTTTCTTTATGAAACATATTTACTTCACTTGTATGTGCTGAATGGGAAGCTTCAACCTGAATGTGTCAGACTGCTGCCAAAGAAAAGATGGTGCCATTTATTTGGCCTTATGTTACTCAAACGCAATAAATGAATTCTTATTTAACTTGTCGTAAAGTATTTTCTTTGTAATATTACAATACAAGTGAATTTTTGAAGCCGAGTATTAGAAAACGTAGGTCATGGGTTGATGTCGAGATGATGATAAAAATGGGGAGATATTGTTTAAATATTTGTGGGATAATCAGTTAATTAAAGGCACAAATGTGGAAATAGGTTTAATAATTATTCCTATCAATACATCTCGGAATAGTTCTATAACTTGAATTTGAAATATATAGAGATGCATTGCTAATTGAGATGACCATGCATTATATGTAGGACAAAGACCTCAGCCAAATGAAATGTATTGATTAAGGTGGAAATAAACATTCATTGGTAGATCGGGAAATAATTGAAATAAATAAAGGACTATTCTTAATTCGTTCCTTTAATTCGTCTAACTCCACAATCGTTCCACTTTTTAACCAGATTACTTCTGTCAACACTTGAATACATTTGATTTATTGTTTTTAATTGTGAATCATTTTGATGTCCGTTGGGTAAACTTACACACACACACACACACACACACACACACACACACAACACACACACACACACACACACACACACACACACACACACACACACACACACACACACACACACACACACACACACACACACACATATATTAACAATTGTCAATTTCCGGGCAGCCATAAAAGCGCCACGGAACCAATGCTGGCTTCCGCCGGTTCTCCCCGGTCTCATTTGTGGGACGGACGGTAACATTTAGGCTGCAGCCACGGCCACGGGCTTAACCCTCTTTGTCCAGTAGCATGAAAAACATGATGTCCATCATCTCCAACGCCCTCTGTCGCCTCACGGGCAGGAATGTGGTAAGTAGTCCACGGCTTAGCTTCGTTTTGGAGGCCGTTGCACAGCGGGGCGAACCCAGAGTTTGCCTGGAACGACTCGGCCTGGGGCTGACCTTGTTAGCTGCTAACGCTAGCGCACATTTGACTGTTTTAACTTTCACTACAAACGGCGAATGCGCTTTTTAAATGTGTGTTGGATATCCCACGTGGGTCTGCATGGTAATCCGCGGTTTAATGGTTTAAACGCAGTTTTATTGAAATTTCGCGGTTTTATATTGGTGTGTGTGTGTGCGTGCGCGCACGGATCAATGGTTAATAACTGCTTTAAAATACAACCCAGTTATCGATACAGCCGCTTGCTACAGTTCACCGATACTTTACTTGGTCTATTTTTCTTTGTGTGTGTATATATAAAGCATCATGAAACCTACTTTAAGGCTTCTTATCGCTGCACGTGCTGCATGAACCGTGGATCTTGTTTTTCGCTGCATCCATGTTTGTGCGCAGCATATATTTTATGGAGGTGGTTTTGGCAGCTGCATGTTGTGTGATGACGTCACGCTCTCGTACAGGCAACGCACAAACATTCCTCATACGTGACTTCTTGAAGATGATTCCAGATGACATGCACGTTCGTTCAGAGGCGTCTGTTTGCATGTAGAAACTCTTTCCTGCTTAAACCAGCTATGGCTCCCTCCCTCCTGTTGTCCCATTTTATTCAACCTCTCCCCCACACACACACAATAATCCCCATTTATTTCTGGCTTCTCTCCCCCCCTCCCCTCCTCCCCTCCCCTGAACCCCAGGGAGCCCAAACCGTGTCGGAGGTAAGCAGCAGCCGCCACCGCTCCTTCTCCTGCAGCCGTGATGTTTGAAATGCTTCCACTCTGGAGACGATGGTGCACCCGGGGGGGCAAAAAAAAAAATCTCATCGCTGGATTTCAGTCATTCAGACCGTCTAGTTCTGATGGCACTCATTGATGAGACTTTAATGTGTGAGAGGAAGACCGTCTTTTTAGTCTTTTTTTTAATTCAATCTTTTAAATGTCAGGTTTTTTGGGGATATTGCCCCAGCCATTTCTCATAGTCGCATATCCTCTCTAACGGTTTGATTTAATATCTAATTATATTACCGCATGTCCATTATACTCTGACAGCCCAAAGTAATGTTTTTAAATCCTAAAATGAATTGGTTAATACATGATTGATTGTATCATGTCCTTTTTGCATCATTTTTTCACCATTTCTGTTTAAACTTGCCTTCATCATCAAGTGTATACTACAATTTGATTTAAATTACAAATGACTTTAAATGCTGGTTATGTTCATTCTGCATACATCCCAGATTTGCTGTCTCACCAAGATTTGCGCCCAGATCCGTGTGTTGTGGCCTCCATTGTGGTGTTTGTGTCCGTTCTCATCCAGCCGCTGTCCTCACCCGGTAGACCGTAGCGCTGCTCTGATGGGTTGGCTCCTGTGTTCCTCAGTTGCTGGTTGACCTGTCAGAGTACGTCCGTCTCGCCTCGTCCGACGTGGCAAAGACCCAGAGACAACCGCCCAAACCTCCTCCGCTCAGTACCAGAGCGCCTGAGGCTCGCTTAGTTAGATCCCAGAGCCTCCAGCCAGACACGCCAGTAAGATCCTGAGTCCTCCGCGTCTGCCTGATCACTAACGGGGGCGCTTTGAAATGAAAACACCCCTTGGACGTTTCTATGAATGACGCTGATCTTGGCGACTGGGTCTTTGTCCCTTTTATGGTTTTCCAAATCTTCTGGGGGCAAAAAATAGAAAAACTCACTAACTGGGGATTTTATCACAGATTTCTGTTTTTATTCACATATCGCGGATTAACGCAAGAACCCGAACTGCAACTAAAGTTTATTTTCATGCACTAACCCTCCAGCTGCTGTGAAGAGGCCTTCGGGCGGTCCCTGGCGTGCGTTTGTTTTCCTGCGTCGATCTTGAATCTTTTATACCTTCTCGTCTACAGGGTGCCAGAGTTGTGGTCTCCCGCTCCTTTGCCGACTTCACCACCCAGGCCACCTTTGACATCAAGGTGCGTTGACGGCGTGTTTTAAATTTGTGGGTTGTATTTTATATATTTATTTAATAAATTTTTCTTTCTTGGTCGCCCTCGTCCACAGAAATGTGACCTGCACCGCCTGGAGGCGGGGCCTCCCTTGAAGGCGGAGCTGTCGCGGGAGCAGGGTCTGCAGTATTACCGCACCATGCAGACGGTGCGGCGCATGGAGCTGAAAGCCGACCAGCTGTACAAGCAGAAGATCATCAGAGGCTTCTGTCACCTGTACGACGGACAGGTACGCACGCGCCACCGCGCTCGTATGTGCTAGCGTGGAACTTTCTCGCGTGTCCTAAGGTCGGTCCTCTCTCGCAGGAAGCGTGCGCCATGGGCATCGAGGCGGCCATCACTCCCTCCGATCACCTGATCACGGCCTACCGCGCCCACGGCTACACCTACACCCGCGGCGTGTCCGTCAGAGAGATCCTGGCAGAGCTCACGGGTGGGCACACGCCACACGCTTCCGACACGTTTGCGCCATTCCACATTGCCTCACGCGTCTGCCCTCCTCCTCAGGTCGTAAAGGGGGCGTGGCCAAAGGCAAAGGAGGCTCCATGCACATGTACGCGCCGCATTTCTACGGCGGCAACGGCATCGTGGGAGCGCAGGTAAAAACCACGCGGAAGGGACCTTGCGTCACCTCGCCTCCATTCGATCTGAAAGCATTTCTCGTTGGTCTCCACTTGCATTCAAGATCGATTGTTTTTTTTTTCTCCTCACTCAATCAATGCCGTGACCACGTCCAGGTTCCTTTGGGAGCAGGCATCGCTCTGGCCTGCCTGTACCAAGGCAACAATCAGGTCTGTGTCACGCTCTACGGAGACGGAGCAGCCAATCAGGTGAGACCAAAATTCCCCCACTGTTTTCCATTCCCAAGTTTAGACCACGCGTCTCTGACCTCCTCTCGGCACCCGTCAGGGCCAGATCTTCGAGGCGTACAACATGGCCGCCCTGTGGAAGCTGCCGTGTATTTTCGTCTGCGAGAACAACAAGTACGGCATGGGCACGTCGGTGGAGAGAGCTTCGGCCAGCACCGACTACTACAAGAGAGGCGACTACATCCCGGGCATCAGGGTGAGACGCGCGCCCGGCGCTCCAGATCAGGAGGACGCCATGCTGGTTTCAATGCGAGGTCTTGGGCGGTAGCTGCAGTGTGTCCGTGGACCGTACGCTGCAGCTGGCCTGTATGCACCCACACTAGAACGGGACCAGGCCCCACGGCCCGTCCTGGCAGTTGCAGGTGTGAGCATGCAACCAGCTTTCTGCTGCTCATGTATGATACTGCGTACACGCGCCTCACAGGAAATCACACAGAATGATTCAGTTTCACTTGATGTCAATAAATGGAGCCAGCTCTTGGGTTAGTGGTCACATGACTCCTTTCTCTCCTCCACCCCCCCCCCAGGTGGACGGGATGGACGTCCTGTGTGTGAGAGAGGCTGTCAAGTTTGCTGCAGATCACTGCAGGTCTGGAAAGGTGAGGTGACGATTAATCTTACTTTTTTTTTTGTCTCTCCTTGGGGACCTTTTAACTTTTTTTTGCCTTTTTGAAATGTATAGTATTTTTAGGTCCAAAGTTTGCAGGTGAAGGGATTTTCGGCCATTTTCTGTCTTGTTGACCTTCCTGACTTGACCCTTGAAGTGAAGCTGCGGACAGATTCGAGGGTGCGTGAAGAAATGTGCCGTTGTGTGTTTCAGGGTCCAATTCTCATGGAGCTCCAGACCTACCGTTACCACGGTCACAGCATGAGTGACCCCGGGGTCAGGTGAGACGCAACTCTGACTCTGTGAGGAAATCGCGTCATGTTTGTGTCACTCGCCTAATGGATCCAGAGTGGGTTTATTGATCCCCGGCTGTCGTGTGACCTCGTGCAGCTACCGCACCCGGGATGAGATCCAGGAGGTGCGCACGAAGAGCGACCCCATCTCCATGCTGAAGGAGCGCATGCTCGGCCACAACATGGCGTCTGTGGAGGAGTTCAAGGTGAGTCCTGGTGACCATGCTCTAAATATACATCTGGATCTGCCCATAAATCAGTTTTGGGGGGGAAAAAAAGATAATCCTTGAACCATTTTATGGCCCATATTTCTGGAAAAAAACAAAAACAAATGTTGCCTCTGCTCAGATGATGGACATCGAGATCAGGAAGGAGGTGGAGGACGCCGCTCAGTTCGCCACGTCGGACCCGGAGCCGCCGCTGGAGGAGCTGTGCAACCACATCTTCTCCAACAGTCCACCGCTGGAGGTCCGCGGGACCAACCCCTGGTCCAAGCTCACGTCCCACAGCTGAGACGCCCCACGGGACCCCCTGACCCTGAACCAGAACCATTCACTGCACCATAGACATTCAACATTCCGCACCTTACTGGGACCTGAACCCCGTCAGTGTTATTTATAGGTTTAGAGATATTTAATATTTATTTACCTTTGGGGGGGGGGGGGAAGATAATCCTTGAACCATTTTATGGCCCATATTTCTGGAAAAAAACAAAAACAAATGTTGCCTCTGCTCAGATGATGGACATCGAGATCAGGAAGGAGGTGGAGGACGCCGCTCAGTTCGCCACGTCGGACCCGGAGCCGCCGCTGGAGGAGCTGTGCAACCACATCTTCTCCAACAGTCCACCGCTGGAGGTCCGCGGGACCAACCCCTGGTCCAAGCTCACGTCCCACAGCTGAGACGCCCCACGGGACCCCCTGACCCTGAACCAGAACCATTCACTGCACCATAGACATTCAACATTCCGCACCTTACTGGGACCTGAACCCCGTCAGTGTTATTTATAGGTTTAGAGATATTTAATATTTATTTACCTTTGTGTGGTTTGTTTAGATCCTGGAAACTCTGAAATCAGGTTTTGTTTGTCCCTCTAAAATACTGCAACACATAGGTTATATTACACATTTTAAGACTTGTCTGTTGTTGTGTTTTTTTTCTTCTCCATATTATATACAGATGTTTTAGGCTTTTAAATCAGAAAGTGGAACGGTGTGAAAGAGAAGAGTTTATTTTCATTTTTATTTATTTATTTGTTCTCCATGCGGAGCAGAAAACGGGTTTAGAAGAACCTGCACTACAATCTGTCATTTAAATCCCCCCCCCCATAGCGCTCAGGGCGTGTTGTGTGAAGGTGCTCTGGATGTGTGTCGCTGATGTTTGTGTAATGTTGTGTTGGTGAAATGTGACTGAAGAGGAAGTAACTGGATTTCCTGTTCCTCCTCCTCCTTTCAGATTCTTCACAATGTTTATTGAAACTCGCCAGGACCTGTACAGATAAAAAGTTTTACTGCGTGTGTGTGTGTGACTGAGATGTGTTGCTTTAAAATAAATAAGGGAAACAAAGTAGAGTTAAAACGTGTCCGTTTTCTATTTATTTCATGTTTGTGAGTTGGTTAACACGAATGTGACAAGAAAGTTTAGCTTCTGAATTCTTGTAATATTTATTCATAATATTAATAACTACCATTATCAATATATTTATATAATTATCTTGAAAGAAAAATTACTTGAATGTAAAAAGCATTAAGCATAACTCTTAAGAATCTAGGAGTTGATGCATTTCCTCTTTCAGCCACTGAGTGTCGCCACAGACACTAGATTCCACACCTCACTTTATAATCCTACATGTTTAAATAAACATACATGTTCAACTTTGCTCATTATCACTTTATAACATGAATGGATTAAAAATAAAACGTAACCTAATCATCACGTGAGTCATCGTGTCTCCGTGGATGTTTTGTGTGTCTCTAGTTGTGGTTACCCTCAGTTTTGCATCTCTTGAGTTTGTTTATTTGTCTCTATGTTGTCACGTTGTGTCACTGTGACGTCACTCCCGTCTCTCTCTCTCTCTCTCTCTGATTGAAGTGACGTCCTATCGTTTCTTGATGAGAAACATTGATCCGTTTATGTGTATCAGTAGAAACTTAACCTTAACTTTTACCTCAGGGTTCCGCCTTCTGGTGTGACGTCACATAGTGACGGACAGGTAAGGCGACACCAGCCGCCATATTGGGGAAAAACGGAAGTGACTGAGAGAGAGAGAGAGAGAGTTACTCACACACACACTGATAAAGTGAGTTACACACACACACACACACACACACACACAGATAAAGAGAGAGAGAGAGATAATAGGTAAAGTTAAAGATAAAGAGAGAAAGAGATTGAGAGAGAGAGAGAGCCCTCGGGAGGAAGGGGCGGGGCTCACCCTTCAGCGGATCCGGAATCAGAGTGTGTCGCTCGGCTCCGCTCGGCTCGGTCGCTCGGTGTTGGAGCTCGTCGGCGGTTCGGTTTGAAGCTGAAATAGGAACGGGACATTTAACACGTTTATTTATTTTTATTTATTTATTTTTATCTTTGATAAAGAAGAAGAAGAGAGTTTGGGGAGGAAGTGCAGGGCCGAGGGAGGGAGTACAGAACCGGAAGAGAGGAATAAAGAGAAGAAAAGTCGCGGGAGAGATGCCGCTGGCTCAGCTGGCTGACCCCTGGCAGAAGATGCCTGTGGGGGGGACGGCAGGAGAGGTGAGTGCCTCCCTCCGGAGCTTTTATTTTAATCTGAATGAACACAACTACAATACAAAAAAAACAGCATAAAACTGGATTACACACAGCGGCAAATCACACACATGGGATTAATACTACTGCCATGAGACCTCTGTGGTAAAATAAATAAATAAATACATAATTCGATTTGAATCATAATCAACATCTTATAAATCCTAGATTAGATTTAAACATGACCCACTTCTACACAAAGAACCACACAGACACTGAAAAACAGTCTAAACGAATAAATCGGTGCTGTCCTTTTCTGAGTGTGCGCGTGTAACTGTCTCATAGAACACAAATGTGACTACATTTAAACAGATTAAATTATTATTGACTGTAAACGCTGGTAATGATGTTACAGTGGCTCTAAATTGGATTAAAATATAAAATGTGTGCTGCACGTGGCTGGAGGAATATGATAACTGTGTAAAGGGATGGAAGTGAGATGATTATATTAGGCCTCTATACGCTCCTATAGGGACATTTCGTGGTACTAAAATACCCCGTACAGTAACATGGAATAAAAAACGCACGCTGTATTACTCCTTGTACAAGTATTAAAGTACTGCGATTAAAAAAAACAAAGGGTTAGGGTCATTTTAATCAGCAAATGGTGAGGTTAATAAGTCAACTTTAGATTATTGCGAGTCCACCCAACACTCTAATACTGTGTGGATGTTGTATTACAGGAAACACACACACACACACACACAAAGAATAAACCGTCAGATCTGTTGGACGCTTCACTGATACCTGGACCAGTCACATCTGTCACAAAAAGTCACTTCAAAGAAAACGTGATTATTTGTGTGTCCTGTGACAGTACTTAAATACTTCTAGCGGGGATGGTTGTGTGTGCAGAGTTTAGGAGTCGTCACAAATCTAAAAAGATCCAAAACACAGTCTTTTTTTTTGGCATCTGTGCATGAACAATCAATTCTGCAATCCAATATTTGCTGGCGTGATTTATTGATCCGTTCGATCAAATGATTCTTAGTGTGTCGATAGTGAAAGTCCGGGAATGTGAGAAAACACCTTGAGTGAACTTGATTTGTGGTGATTGATGTTCTTTGGGAGTAAAAAAACAGCCAGAGACAGAAACAGCTTTGTGTTTTTTTGTCTTTTCTTTTTTGTTTGAGTGTTTGAATTTTGCTCAAGAGCAGGAGGCGTTGAGAGAAAGGCATGAATCAGGAAGAGCTCACCTCTTTGTGTGTGTGTGTGTGCTCTGTCCACTTCCTGTATGAGGTGTCACAAGCTGCATGGAGAAATGCACCGTGAGTGTGTGTGTGGCTCTGTAGGCAGATTGTGTGTAATCAAACTTGAGTCACGTTAGGCCTTAAACCGAGTCAGTGCAGCCAACAAGCTCAGACCTGTTCCCACACAGCCTTTTTATCAACCACACACACACACACACTCACACAAACATGAACGTGACCTTTGACCTCGGAGCATCTCTGACGTTCCGCGATGTGTCTGATAGCTCAAAGCTGCACTTCAGGATTTTCGAGGACCCAACAGAACAAAAAAAACTGCCACTCACACACACAAAGGAGAGAGAGCAGTGAAGCTGCGGCTGGTGGATGTCTGCCCCAAAGGCGGGCACACACACAGACTCTGATTCCTCACTCTGTGAAAGAAGTGGATTCAAATACGGGGTGAAATTGAATTGCGTATTATAAAATGATAAATAATGAAAAACCACCACCAACGTCATGAAGGATGAATAACAAGTCAGATATTGAGCTTGCTATTAAAGTTAGTTTCATTCTATATTAGAATAATCAATTGTCAGAATCCGATTTGCTGGAAAAAAGAAGGAAAGTGGCCTGAAGATGAGTTTGGCAGCTTTGGACAGATGTGGATGCAAACTTCGACAACCAGGATTTTCGGTCCGCATCGGTTTTGAATCTGAACTCGGCAGAAACCGCTCTGCTGCTAAACACGTGTAGAAGCCGAGGCAGGAAGCTTAAATAAGTCAACCTAAGACGGAGATAAAGAACCAGATGTTTGTGCAGATGTTTGAACAGCACAACTCTGATCGATCAATCAGACCACATCTGTAAATGTTCCGATCTATCTCGGCTCCACTTTTGCTCCGGTCCCACGGCTCCCGATCTTTTTTCGGCCCGTTTTAATTCCTCTTCTCACGGAAACGCTGTAAAGTCATATCGGTGGCTGCGAGGGCTCCTCCTGTCTAAACTCGCCCTGAAGTGATCCCGCTTCGACTCCACCACGAGAGGCAGAAAATCCACATTCCTCTCCATCTGTGCAAGAAATGGCTCCCGAACCTGCGGCTCCACCCTGAACTCCAAACCTTCAGCTGGCCCACTCCCGCTCAATCGGAATCGAGTTTTCTGTGCTGGAAGAGGAGTCGCGGCCAAAAATGGGAAACCGGCCGATGAATAATCAAAAGAATGAAATAATAATAATAATAATGATGATGATGATGATGAAAAACAATAAATCAATCAGAGCTTCTAAAGGAAAAAAAGAAAGACGTGGGATCCATGCTGCACATCTGCATGCAGGTGTAAACCCTGAGATCACGTCACTTGGCGTGTGGGAACGCGGATCACGTGTTAACAGACGCTGTCGAACAGGTGCACACGCGTGTCCTAATCGGAGGATCATCTCATGTTCATCTCTCTCCTGTTCCCTCCGCACCAGAGTAACTCGCCGATGGTTAGCTTTCCATCAGGGAGGCCAACAGACACTGCTCAATTTGTCCTAATTCCCCGAATTAAACAAATAAAAATGGAATTAAAAAGTGAAATTTAGCCCGATAATGTTTCCATACGCCAAGACTTTTATAATCCTAACTCATTATACAAACAATAACATGTGAACACATTTCGAATTGGACTTTTAAATTCCTCGGCAGCAGAGACGTTTCTGATGGAAATCCGACTCGTCCCTGTCCTCTGCGCCACCTTCTCTCTCTCTCTCTCTCTCTCTCCGTCGTCCTCCTCCTCCTAATCCACCGCTCCGCACCTAACAGCAGAGTAAATATTAATCACTTTTATTGTTCTGATTGTTTTTGCCGTAGGAACAGCTGTTGTTGCCCCAGTGGAGCAGACAGGCCCCTGATCCGCCTTACGTAATGGCAATTTATATATCTGTTGTTTTATTTGGAGGCCGAACTCTGTTTTGATGAAATCTGGTGGGATTCCTCAGTCCCAGCAGCAGCGGCGACAGGATGATGAAAGGCTTTCAAAATAAAAGACGCCTGCCTACGGCGGCTGCACAAACACACAATCAACACAAACGAGCCGCCAGCACACAATAATGCGATTGTAAAGTACGCCATCCAGTTTTGGCTGGAGGTTTTTAAAGGGATAAATAAGTACGGCAACTGGCTCCATATGAGAAATAAGTGAACAATAATTATACGAGCTAGAAAAGAAGGGCCATCTTGTGTATTTGTGCATGTGTGTTGATGCGTGTGTGTGTGTGTGTGTGATTACAGGATGCTCATCAGGATCCAGAGGACTCGGTGGGCGAGGACGACTCCATGACTGTAAGTCCAACTTCACGCTCACATTAAACAGAGAAGATGTTTGTACTGGCAACACAATAACACGCAGAGCTCTCGTAGGTGTGTGCGTGTCGGGGTGCAGCTGGTGTTGACGTGTAAATATCCTTTCTGGTCGTTTTGCACATTGACACGATTGCAACTGCGTTTGGGTTGCGTTCACGCAAAAGCAGAGTTTTCTTGTGCGATGGTGTCGCCGCTGTTTGAACGCCCACCTCTGCAGGATAATTGCCGGCATGAAAGTGGAGCTCCACCATTAAAGTCACGAGTCATCCCGAAGCTCCACAATCCTCCGCCCTGCCGGATCCATTTTTTGATTCTTTCTTTTTTATTTAGCAACTTGAAAATCGCTTGTTGTGTGCCATACACACCTTGTCATTTCCGTTTTTGTGCTCATGAGCGCAGAGAAGTGTGCGTGTGGTGTCGATACAGTGGAATAATTCAATCTTAAAAAAAAAATAAAAAATTATGAGTTATTGATTCATCATACAATGGATGAAATAGAGAAATCCCTCCCGTTTGTGATCTTACAGATTATAATGGTGGAATCGTTATTTTTAAGCGTGCGTGGGCTGCTGTGGATTGGCGTCATCTGGAACGAATGAGCGAGTGAATTTGAATGACACCATGAACTCCATCTTTTATCCGGGAGCCTGTTTCTGATTCAAAGTCGACCTTCTTTTTTTTTTATCAGGTCTGATACTGAGATATGAGCGCAGCTCCATCCTCCCTGCACGCAGACGTTATTAAACCCTGTGAATTATTATTTCCGTCCCCATATCATTCTGTGCTTGTGTAATATCTGCTGTTTCAAGGTGAAAATCACAATAAGAATAAAAAAAAAATATGTAGGGATGACATCAGAATTGATCAGTTATGTAAGCCACACACGCCATGTTCCGGTTTGTCTCGTAACGCGTCGATAGCGGCGCCTTCCTGTCAGTCGTGGTTTTGAACCCGCCCCGTGTCAAGTAAGAGGGCTGTGATTGGCCCAGCTCTGAAGATCAGCTGATTTCTACCCGAACAAATGTTTGGTGCCTTCAGTTCACTGGAATAATGCACAATCTCATTTTCATCTCACTTGAGGGTTTGTGCTCGTTTCCTGTACGTGTGTGTGTGTGCGTGTGTGCGCGTGCATGCGTGTGTGCGTGTGTGCGCGCGTGTGTTTTGGCGGCAGGGCAGCTGGATGCATTGATTTTTAAATGCAGAGGAGATGGCTTATGGATCGACTGTCTGAGAAGAGCTGAGTACTCATTACCTCACTCTCCGGAGTATGCAGCGCGCGCACACACACACACACACACACACATACACACACACACACACTCGGAACCTCTGAAGCAAAGCAGCTAGATGTGAAAACTGCATGAATGTCACAAGGTTGTGAGGATTGTGTGTGCGTGTGTGCGCGCGCGTGTGCGTGTGTGCGCGCGTGTGTTTTGGCGGCAGGGCAGCTGGATGCATTGATTTTTAAATGCAGAGGAGATGGCTTATGGATCGACTGTCTGAGAAGAGCTGAGTACTCATTACCTCACTCTCCGGAGTATGCAGCGCGCGCACACACACACACACACACACACATACACACACACACACACTCGGAACCTCTGAAGCAAAGCAGCTAGATGTGAAAACTGCATGAATGTCACAAGGTTGTGAGGATGAATATATTGTAAAGCTATTTATGAGTGAGTTTGACGTTACTCTGTATGTGTGTGTGCCTTCATGCGTGAATGTGTTTGTGTGTGTGTGTGTGTGCATGATTGTGTGTGTGTGTGTCTCCTGTTTAAGTATCATTATAAGACATTAAAAGTGTAAAATAAAAGTGCACACACAGACACCTCAGCACTTATTCATAGACCTACTCACTCAGTCATTATTAAACACACACACACACACACATTCAAGTGTGAATGAGGCGACACGTTCACCTCACATACTGACTGTGATGCTCATTGTTGACTCCGGTACACACACACACACACACACACACACACACACACACACACACTCATTGATGCCCCCAGCAAGGCAGTAAATGGTTTTAGGTTTTAGGAACTGCCGCCCTCTGAGGGACCCACTAACATCTGCTGCCATCTGCTGTTGCTGCTGCTGCTGGTGTGTGTGTGTGTGTGTGTGTGTGTGTGTGTGTGTGTGTGTGTGTGTGCGCGCCTGTGTGTGTGCGCGCGTGCGTGTCTGTCTGCGTGTGTGCGTGCGCGTTCTGGACAGATTCAGTGTCATGTTTGGGCCCTGGATGAGGTCACTCTGCGGGGTGTGTAATGTCCTCCTCGTGTCCCACTCGCCTGCAGAGGACAAAATATAAAAAAAAAAAAATTGATTTATTCTTTGATGAAGTGTAAAGTTCAGATCCTCATCACAAAGTGAATCACTGGGACATTTGTTCATTCAAGTTTCCTCTAACCAGAGAACAACTTGTTTCCTGGATTATAAAACGCCACAAACACCCCGTATCGGCCTTAATTCACACACACACACGGGATCAGTGTGTAGAGGGCTAACGTCACACACACACACACACGCTACCCACCCGTTTAATAAAGCGTGACACAAGATGTGGAAGCTCATTTCCAATTTTTTTTCTTTTTTTTTTTTCTCTGACTGATTTCTACAGGACTTCTCAATTATTGATTGTTCCCCGGAGAGAAAGGCCTTTGTCCCAAATTATAAAATCGTAATGAATGTCCTTATTATAGAAGGCGTGATTCCGATTGTATAAATCATCACATGACCTGTGTGTGTGTGTGTGTGTGTGTGTGTGCGCGCGCTGGCTGTGTACGTTGTGCTTTTTGGCAGATGGTGTTTAATCTCCTCAGGCCATCTGGACAGACTTTCTCCGGCGTCTAAACGCCCACACACACAAACACATGGCACACTACTCTCTTATTCAACAAACTCAGGTGTGTGTGCGTGTGCGTGTGCTCGTACGTGTGTGTTATTGGCCTGTCCGCTCAAACAGAAATAGCATAAAACCGCCTCGTTTCTTATATTGTATAAAAAGCTATTTTTGTTTGGGTTTGGCACTCAGAGGGTATTTGTCCGCATTTGTGGTCATTCCTGTGTGTGTGTGTGTGTGTGTGTTTTATTGTGTTGGAGAGGGAGGGAGGAAGTGTGTGCGCTCAGGCCTAAACACCTAAAATGGAAACCTCCGCCCCACCCACGCTGGCGTGAGTGGATATTGATGGGTACAGCACGAGAGAGAGAGAGAGAGAGAGGAAATATTGATGGATAGGAAGAAGCATAAAGCGAGGGAGGGAAAGCGCGCGTGTGTGTGCGTGCGCGCGTACTAGAGAGAGAGAGAGAGCAGAAACGGGTAACAAGAAGAGGACTTTGGTGTCCCCTCCCTTTACTTTGTCTCCGGATCAGTTGATGCATTCCTTGGTGGTCCTGGCCAGGGTCTGGGTGTATGTTTGTGTGTGGCGACAGTGTCGCCAACCAGGCATTGTGGGTATTGCCATTGTGAGGTCACAGGGCGTTGATGTAATCTGTGTAACTCAGCGCCGGTTTTCCTGAACGCAGCCCTCTCCCTCCAGGAACAGACTAATCTCAGAGCAACGACACACACACACACACACACACACACACACACACTTCCTCCTCTTCGTCTCCTGATGAATTTGACTGTCAATTGCGCCACTTTATTTATTCTAATAATCACATCCATAACAGTCAGAATCATCCTTGGTTTGATTTCGAAAGTAAAAAATCTTTATCTGGCAGTTTGGTTTCCTGTCGTCTTTCCTCCGCTCATCCTCTGCTTTTGTATCCTTGACTCATCCTTCCTTTTTCCTTCACTTCCTGTCCGCCCTCGTCCGCCCCTGTTGCGTTCACAAGCTAGACGACGCGTTCAAAGACCTGTGCGTGCGTGCGTGCGTGCGTGCGTGCGTGCGTGC
This sequence comes from Colistium nudipinnis, assembly GCA_016785305.1. NCBI lineage: Eukaryota > Metazoa > Chordata > Actinopteri > Pleuronectiformes > Rhombosoleidae > Colistium > Colistium nudipinnis. Next base: position 74,749 of record JAFBJU010000773.1, read on the forward strand.
GTGCGCGCGCGTAGCCGTCAGGGGGGGCCTTGAAGGACAGATGTGGGCCTTCCTGTGCAGATGTTGTTGCCTGGGAAACAATGACAGGACATGCTTAAATCGCCACGATGAACAGCTGGAGGGCTTTCCTGTATGTATCTGTGTGTGTGTGTGTGCGTGCGTGTGTGCGTGCGTGTGTGTGTGCTTCCCCCGGCGCTGTGAGTTGTAACAAGTTTGAGTTTAACCTGAGTGGCACAGTGACAGGAGAGGAACACAATGAAGACACTTTTATTCAACGTTCGAAACCAGCAATTATAGGTACACACACACACACGCACACACACACACGCACACAGAGCCTACCGGTTTGCTCTGTCAACTGTATTTCTCTCATTGGATCTTGATTTCAGTTTGTTTTTATTCTTCGTGTGTGCATGTGTGTGTTTATGTGTGTGTGTTTTTTTTGTGTGTCTAGCATGGTGTTGTGAGCACTCGCATGCCACTTTGCTTTGGCAACACTGTGAAAAAATGTTCTACCCTGCAGATATGAGGGATTAGGATTATTATTATTATTATTATTATTATTATTATTATTATTATTATTATTATTATTATTATTATTATTGTTATTTTTATGATTATTATGGTTATTTTTATTATTATTATTATTATTATTATTATTATTATTATTATTATTGTTATTTTTATGATTATTATGGTTATTTTTATTATTATTATTATTATTATTATTATTATTATTATTATTATTGTTATTTTTATGATTATTATTATTATTATTATTATTATTATTATTATTCATTATAATCATCGACCCTCTAACACTCACTCACTCTTTCTAAATATAAACTGCATAAAAGGCCTATTTTTACTCTCCATTATATCTGAAGGTCTTTGGAGCAGGATTTCCCATCATGCATCAGGAGTCTGTGGGCTGCACCCGAGTCACCTGCTTTAACTTGAACACGTTTTTTTTTTCTCTTTCTGACAGTGTCACTTCAAGACACTTTTCTGCTCTTTTGTGAATTGCTGTGATTTTTTTTTATTTAGAGCAGATTCCAGGACAGTGACTTTGATCCGAGTGTGTCCGCATCAGACTGGGAGCGGTCGTTCATGAGAGACGTCCCCCACTGTGCAGCCAGATTTAATTCAGAGGTTTCCTCGTCCTGATCAGAGCCACTCGATTGGCTGCAGAGGAAGCGCTTTGATTTACACTAATGAGGAGAGAGAGAGAGAGAGAGGACGGACGGGAAGGAGAACACAGACTGTACTGTCCAAAACATCACAGTCAAGTGTGTGTCAGCGTGTTGTTGTGTGGTGGACCCATTACCATAGTAACCTGGTTGGCATGGTGACAAAGTTTCCAAATCGGAGTAGCCCCCCTTATCTCTCTCTCTGTTGTTTGTGTGCGTTCACGTCTCTCACAGCAGCTCTTTATTTGTAGTGGATTTCTCGCATTGACGTTTTTATTTCGAGAAGCTTTTACCTCGGACTTCTTGCAGATCGTTGTCTAGACGCCTGTGTGCGTTTCTTGGTTGATCCACGTCAGTGTGTGTGTGAGTGAGGATCGTCTCCTTCCAGCTCTTGAATTAATGATGATGTCCTCCTCCTCATCTATTCTTGATGCTGATCTCTGAACGATAAAGTTGCTCACATCCTTTCATCACTGACCTTCCTCTCTCTCTCTCTCTCTCTCTCTCTCTCGCTCGCTCGCTCGCTCGCTCTCAATCTCCGGGAATATCCACCTATCTTCTTTCTTGTGTTGTTTTTTCGTCCGCTGTCGGACGCTTCCTCTCTCTCTGCTGATTCGCCTCGGTGTCTGCAGGACTACATTTCCCAGAGTTCACCGGTCTGCGTCCGTGCAGTCAGACGCTCTGTAGGTGGCGCTCGCGGTTTAGCTTCAGTGCTGAGAGATGGACCTTGAACATGTGTTTATTAAAAAAAAAAAAAATCACATATTTCAATGTATTTATCTAATTCACAGTAAATATAAGAACATAAATATATATATACTTACTTTTTTATTTATTCACAGAAAACACACACACACCTACAGAGCTACAGCAGTACCTGCAGCACTTTGAAATGCTAAAGGACATTTCCACTATAAATCACTGCTGTGTGTGTGTGTGTGTGTGTGTGTGTGTGTGTGTGTGTGT
>JAFBJU010000773.1:76964-95745 GCA_016785305.1 Colistium nudipinnis
ACTGCTGTGCGTGTGTGTGTGTGTGTGTGTGTGTGTGTGTGTGTGTGTGTGTGTGTGTGCGTGTGTGTGCGTGTGTGTGTGTGAGTGTGTCATTCGATTGTCGGTCAAGGCCAGAGGAAACACACTTTATGCCTTTAACCTGTCAAATCCCCAAGTATGTGCGTGTGTGTGTGTGTGTGTGTGTGTGTGTCTGTGTCCGGCCTGTTAATTTGATTGCGTAACAGGCTTAGGGAGGTACCGATTGTCTGGAATGGAATCTCACTAACTCAATCCACGCTGCCATGGAGAGGCTGTAGACGCACGCACGCACACACACACACACACACACACACACACACACACACACACACCCCCAGTAATTCTGTCCGTGAAGTTTGAAAAACGTTCACATCATCATCAATAATAATCCCCAGGATTATTAGTGTCATGGCTTTCAGTGTCAGGTACACAAAAACACACACAGACACACACACAGGCTGTGGGTAGAAATACATGAGAACAGTCTGGCTGGTTTTGTTATTACAAAAGTCCCACTTGCGTCTATTTTTATTGTCAGAGTTAATAAGTGATATGTCAGACATGCTGGAAATGCGGCGTCATTTCTCCGCGTATTCCTCCTCTATATGTCTCCGATACACACGGACGCACACCCACACGCGGACACGCACACAGGAAATCAGTGCCCGCTCAGCGAAGGTGACAACAGGTGGAGGTAATCCAAGAAATGTCACACATCCTGTCGGTGGGCTGCACGAGCATTGTGTACATTGTGTTTGTGTGGTGTGTGTGCGTGTGTGTAGTGTATGTGTGTGTGCGCGTGTGTGACAGGTGGAGGATTTGGGGTGGGGAGTGTCTGCGCCCACACTGTGTTTCAAGGTTCTGGCTGAGGGTTTTGGGGATATTTGATTTGCCAGTGAGTGAGTGAGTGTGCGTGCGTGCGTCACTGTTTGTTGTTGTGCGTCAGCTTTTGTTTGTTGTACGTATATCTACATATATATATATATATATAGATATATTTTATTTATTTTTTTATTGTGTGTGTGTGTGAGATTAGAAATGGGCGTGTTTGTTTCCTCGTGGTGTTCTGTCATTGGACAGTGAGTTGTGTGTGTGTGTGTGTGTGTGGAGCGTACGGGGATCTCCAGGTCACCTGATGGAAACATTAGGTCACAGGTCACAGCTGTGTGTGAGCGGCGGAGGGCAGGGGGATCCCTCTACCGACCCGATTTGGATCTCCCCTCCTCCTCCTCCTGCTCCGGGTATCCCCTCACACTAACTCGCGCTGCCCCGGCTCACTTGTCCCGGGACGCTCCACCATGACGCATTGTGCGGCCAAGCCGGGGCGTGCGTGCGTCCTCTCCGGCCTCCTCCGGACGCTGAGGAGTCGGCTGAAGTCGCTCCGCCGCCTCCTGCCCCGACACCTCCTCTGCCCGGCCCCCCGCACCGCCGATGGAGGCTGGGACCCAGCGGGGCTCCGGAGCAGCGGAGGCGCGGTGTCCCCCTGTCCGGCTGTGAGTACTCCCCCAGAGTCGGGGGGTTGTGTTGCTGTAGTTGTTGTTTCACCTTGTTGTCGGCCTTGATATCCTACAGGATTCCCTAACTAACGACCAGCCACGCACAGGAAAATATTTGCACACTCGAAATAGTGCGACAACCCTTAAACACGGAAGCAGGTGGGGGGAGGGGGGGGGGGGGGGGGGGGGGGGGGGGGGGGGGTCAGGTTTGTGTGTCCCGTGTTAGTGTGTGAAAACATTTAAAGGTCGACCCCGAGTCAATGCTGACACTTTTTTAACGGCAAAAAAAAAGAAGGTGAAAATCATGTGCATCAACGACACACAAGGGGTTCTTCAAAGTACAAAAGAAGAATTTGAAACTAGTCTCTGCACGTTACTCAGTCAAATCAAATGATATTTGTGGAGCTCATAAATCACCGTTTTTCTCTGCGGGTTGAACAATCTGTTCCGAGCGCGACATTCAGTTCAAACAAATCATTTTTCCTGTGTTGAAATTGAATTGTTTTTGTTGAATTGACTTGAAGACAACTACGCTTATATTTGTGTTAAGTTGTGTGTGTGTGTATGTGTGTGCGGGTTTGTGGGTATGTGTGTGGGTGGGTGGGTGGGTGTGGGTGTGCGTGCGTGCGTGCGTGTGGGTGTGTCTCCGTGTGTGTGCTTGCGTGTGTGTGTGTGTGCGCGTGTGTGTGCGTCTCTGTGTGCATCTGTGTGTGCGTGTGTGTGCGCGCGTGTGTGTGCGTCTCTGTGTGCGTCTGTGTGTGTGTGTGTGTGTGCGTGTGTGTGTGTGCGTGTGTGCGTCTGTGTGTGTGTGCGTGCGTGCGTAGGCTTCACGTTACCCCCCTTGTCCTCTCTAACTCCGACGTGTCCTCACATCAGCTGCTCTTCTGGTTTCATAAAAGCGCATTTCACACCGACACTCAATGACTCGTCACTGACTTTATGGATTATTTAGCAAAACGTTTGATGATTGATTTAGGGGAAACCAAAAAATAATTCCGAGCTGTTGTTTTTTCATTCTGCTCAGAATGTGACCATTTTATGATATTTTATGGCCAAAATGAGGCCTTTGAAGTCGTCTCTTTAGATCTTTCGCTTTTCTTTGTTTGGAGCCGCGAGAATGCGGCGACAGGCATTTGCACACACCGTCTCAACTCATTAAGAAGTCTCCCTGCAGCCGGCCGCTTTCACGAAGGTTAGAGACCGCGTGGAGCTTAATTAGATGCGATCTGGCTCATGCGAAGTGCTCTGGATAACGACATCACGGCTCGTCAGCGCTGCCGATTCAATTTGACCGTGGACGGATGTGTGTCCAGCAACTGATCGCCGACGGTTGCTTTTGACACGGGTTGCATGATCTGATGATGAATTCGAGAGAATCCGAGGTTCGGGTTGGAATTGACCTGGTGTTCGCCGGAGACGTTTGTTTTTTTCCGCGTGTCCGTCCCACTCTCTGAAAAGCCACGTCAGAGGTCAAAGGTCAGAGGCCCCGACTGAACTTCCTGACCTCTGCTGCTTTTGCCTGCCAGGGAGTCCATGTGAGAACAGGAAAATCTTTTTTCCGGCTCGTGGCGTCACGCAGTGGTGATGAGATGGAAATAAACCCAGGGAATAACAGGTAGATAGGTGAAGCGCGTGCGTGCGTGCGCGTTCAGAGCACAGGTGCAGGGTGCGCGGTTTTGATCCTGTGATGAAGAGGTGCTACATGAGAATCCTGCCGCTTCCGCTCTGATCCTCCATCTGCCTTCTGACTCACGCACACAAAGGCACGCAGCCATTTAAAATGTCTCCCATCTTGAATTGTGAAGCGTCTTCCACACTTTTCTCCACGTGAGAGTCGTCGGTGTCGGAGCGCTGGCGTTCAGAAGCAGAATCTCATTTACATACGGCCCTGCGATGTTCAACTCTTGATGACATGCAGTGTGTGTGTGTGGGGAGGTGATCGGTCGGATTTATCCGCAGCAAAGTTGATCCTCAATCAGGGGTTGAATGGAAATTAAATTAAATTTCAACAATAGATCCATAGAAGGAAGAATAGATTCGTTTCACTGATCAGCAGGGAACCAATGGAGGCCTTCGATATAGAAGTGGATCGGTTCATGTTTAGGGCTTTGAGTGGAGACCGGAAAAGATAAATGCCTCCCATAATATTCAGCATATTTTATTTATCAATCATCATTGACAAATAGTGGAGATGGAGTGATGCCAGGAATCCACGGGGGATTTTTTTTTTTTGTACATTTTACTAGTGATACTGCAATACTGAAGTAAAGTATCCGAATACTTCCTTAAAAAACGGCACATCTGGCTCCAGCGGCAGTGGTTACCCAGGAGGGAGAGAGGGAGAGAGAGAGAGAGAGAGAGGTGAGAGCGGTTCAAATAAAGATAGAAGAAGTGAGAAAGCAGGAGGGAGGGAGAGAGGGAGGGAGGGAGGAGAGAGAGAGAGTGTCGGAGCGAACACAAACCGGCGCCATCCTGACGCTTCCAAGCACAGGAGCATGTTGGCACCGCAGAAACTCGGCCGCATTCGGGACTACAGGCCCCACAATGCACTGGGACACCCAGCTGCCAACACCTGGGACCTGCAGGTAGGGTTGGGAGGAGGACAGAGAGCGTGAGGGGAAGGCAAAAGAGGATGTGGTTACTTCCTGTTTACCTGTGGATCACCTGTTTTGCTTTATTGTCTCTTGCTGTGGAGGAAAGAGGATTCGGAGTGAGTCTGGTGTCATTAGTCACTCGTCTACAGCGGGAAGCAGGTTTTGGGGCTGGCACCATGACAACTGAGTGCCTGTATTTGTGTGTGCGATTGTGTGCCTGCGTGGTCATGTCACACTCGGGGACCGCGCTCCGCGGGCTGTTTGTGATTCGCTGAGGGTAATAAAAAAAAATCCACCTTCACTCATGTTAATGGGTGATTGGCGTACTACGTTTCCCAGAATGCCTCAAAAAAGCTCAGACCTATCTCTTGGTTCTGTAGCTGCAATGCACTCTGGTCAATTGAGTCTTTAAACTGCTCTCTTTGTGTCAGTGAACTTAAAAAGCGCTCGACAAAGCGCCTCTTGGTGTCTCTGGTTGTGCGTTTGGACGCGTTGTCGTGCAGCAGAAGGAATTTTGGACCAATCAGACGCCTCCGCCTTGGATAACCATCCAAAAGATCCTCGTCTCCCACAGAGTCCCCGATTCATCTGGAGTTGAGACCCTGATGGTTTTTGTGTGTCTGTTTGTGTTCCAGGATGACGTGCCCATCAAGGAGATCAGTATCACTCACCTTGTGAAGGAGGGATCGGAGAAGGCCGACCCTCGCCAGTTCGAGCTGCGCAAAGTCCTGGGACAAGGCTCCTTCGGCAAGGTCTGTGCCTGTGTGTGTGTGTGTGTGTGTCGGCGCTCCAGTGTGAGTGGGCCTTAAGTGTGTGTGTAAGTGTGGGTTTCATTTCCACTCAGATCTGCCCAATGTTTCCCTTTGACAGTGTTTGAGAACCTGTTACCATGGAGACGGCATGCAGAGGGCCCTTCACACACACACACTTAAACACACACACACGCACTTAATACTGTCGTCTTTATGAATGGACAATGTGCGTGCGTGCGTGTGTGTGTGTGTGTGAGGGAGTTTGTTCGTGTTGGATTCATTTTACAGGTCGTTCTTGAGTGGATTCAAGTGAAAACAACTCGCACACAATAAATCCATCCAAAGGTGACGTGTGTGTGTGTGTGTGTGTGTGTGTAGGTGTTTCTGGTGAGGAAGATCACAGGACCAGATGGTGGTCAGCTGTACGCCATGAAGGTCCTGAAGAAAGCCACACTGAAAGGTAGAGATAAAAAACAAACAAATGGTCACTGGATTATTTAAATGAATTGTAAGAGGATTCAGAAATAACAACATAACGGAAAATTGAAAAATTCCCAAATTGAAGGAAACAGGAAGTTGAACTAATCCTCACGGTCGCAGCCTGATCATGACTCATCACTTTTTTTCTTCCGTTTATTGGTTTGTTGGCGTTTTTTCTCCGTCGGCTCGTCATGGCTCAAAATGGAATTTCACACTTTAACGTGAGATAAAACGAGCTGAGGAAGAGAAGACTCAAACACCATCTGCTGGAGGAGAGAAAAAAGGAAGATAGACTTTTCTGTCCCCCTCTTTTTTTGGGTCTTTTTCTCTCTTTCTTTTCCTCCTTTTCCTTTTTCTTCCCATCTCCTTATTTTTGTCCTTTTTTTGACCGTGACTTTTCTATCTGGTGATTGATGCTTTTTCCTCTGTGTGTGTGTGTGTGCGTGTGTGCGTGTGCGCGTGTGTGTGTGCGCGCGCGCGCGCGTTTCCAGTGCGTGACCGAGTCAGGACAAAGATGGAGAGAGACATCCTGGTGGAGGTCAACCATCCCTTCATCGTCAAACTGCACTACGGTGAGTCAGACGTTTACCGACCTGTCTGATGAGTCATGGGCTCCACCGGCCAATCACAGCGCCTCGCTCGGCATCTGAACTCCTCCTCCCTCCCTCCCTCCAGCCTTTCAGACCGAGGGGAAGCTCTACCTGATCCTGGATTTCCTCAGAGGAGGAGATCTCTTCACCCGTCTGTCGAAGGAGGTAACGCCGCTTACGTCACTTCCTGTTTCTGAGTCATGTGGGTTTCACCATAGTCCCCCCCCCCCCCCCCCCCCCGTCTGTGGACGTCAGCGGTTCTAAAATGAATGTATCAAATATCAGCCACGGATCTGAGGATATGGCGTCTTGTTTGTGTGTCTGTGTGTCTGGGCCTGTGTGTGTGTGTGTGTGTGTGGGTGTGTGTGGGTGTGTGTGTGTTGTAGGTCATGTTCACAGAGGAGGATGTGAAGTTTTACCTGGCTGAACTCGCTCTGGCACTCGATCACCTGCACGGACTTGGCATCATCTACAGAGACCTCAAACCTGAGAAGTACGCGCGCACGCACACACGCACACACGCACGCAAGCACGCAACCACACACACACACACAGTTCATGAATACGTTTTTGTGTCGTTTCAGCATCCTGCTGGATGAGGAAGGACACATCAAGCTGACCGGTGTGTGTGAAGCGTCCCAAAGATTTATCATCGCTGCTTGTGGCGTACTTTGTTTCCTCACCAATCTGTGTGTGTGTGTGTGTGTGTGTGCGTGCGCGTGTGCGTGCGTGCCTTCAGACTTTGGCCTCAGCAAGGAGTCGATCGACCACGAGAACAAAGCCTACTCCTTCTGTGGGACGGTGGAGTACATGGCGCCGGAGGTGGTGAACCGGCGAGGACACACCCACAGCGCAGACTGGTGGTCGTACGGCGTCCTCATGGTGAGTCTGACCCTTGACCTCAGAGTCCCCTTCATCTGGGCATAGAACCGCAGGACGGGAGCGGCTTTTTAGAATTTAGATGATTTGAATCCAAAAAGTGCAGCAATAATAATAATAAGAGACGTATATATTGATAACTTGAATTTCAAACTTGCAATGCGGAATTACGCCTCCAAGCCTGAGGCCTTTTCAGCGGTGGAGGCTTGCTGAGGTTGTTTTTCTTCTTCTTCAGTTCGAGATGCTGACGGGAACGCTGCCCTTTCAAGGCAAAGACCGGAAAGAGACCATGACCATGATCCTCAAGTGAGAAACGTTATACTGTCGGTCCACACCGGCCAGCAGCTTTTATTACAGCGCACCGTGCGTCAGGGCAGGATTTATCACGGAGGAGACAAAGTGCAGCACTCAGGAGGAGGAGGAGGACCACGGAGGGCAGAGGAGGTGAAAGGAGAAGAGTAGGCAGGAAGTCGAATCATGTGGAGAGGAAGAAAAAAAATGGAAATCACAGGAAATATTATCCGTTTCCTCACTCTGTGTTTCCTGGACTCGTGTGTGTGTTTGTCCTTACATCGACCCATAACGTTGACCTTTGACCCCTCCTCTGCGTCTCTTTGGGTTTTTTTTTTTTTCCAGGGCCAAGTTGGGAATGCCGCAGTTTCTGAGTTCGGAAGCTCAGAGTCTCCTCAGGAACCTTTTCAAACGCAACCCTGCCAACAGATTAGGTAAATCCCACTTCCTCTTCTTTTTGATGATGATGGTGATGAAGATGGTGAGGGTGAGGGTGATGATGGTGATGATGATGATGACGGGGATGGTGATGAAGATGGTGAGGGTGATGAAGATGGTGAGGGTGAGGGTGATGATGGTGATGATGATGATGATGATGGGGATGGTGGTGGGGATAGGGATGGGGATGAAGATGATGATGGTGATGGTGAGGAGGAGGAGGAGGATGATGATGGTGGTGATGGTGGTGATGGTGATGATGGTGATGATGGGGATGGGGGTGGTGGTGATGATGATAGTGGTGATGGTGATGAAGATGGTGAGGGTGATGATGGTGATGATGGTGATGGTGATGAAGATGGTGAGGGTGATGGTGATAGGGATGGGGATGAAGATGATGGTGGTGATGGTGAGGAGGAGGAGGATGATGGTGAAGGTGAGGGTGATGGTGATGGTGGTGATGGTGGTGATGATGATGATGATGATGATGGTGGTGACGGTGATGAAGATGGTGATGATGGGGATGGTAGTGGTGGTGATGATGGTGGTAATGGTGAGGAGGAGGAGGAGGAGGATGATGGTGGTGATGGTGATGATGATGATGAAGGTGATGGTGATGATGATGATGATGATGATGATGATGAGGAGGAGGATGATGATGGTGGTGATGGTGATGAAGATGGTGAGGATGATGATGGTGGTGATGGTGAGGAGGAGGAGGAGGATGATGATGGTGGTGATGGTGATGATGGTGATGATGGTGATGATGGTGGTGATGGTGATGATGATGATGAAGGTGATGGTGATGATGATGATGATGATGATGAGGAGGAGGATGATGATGGTGGTGATGGTGATGAAGATGGTGAGGATGATGATGGTGGTGATGGTGAGGGTGATGATGGTGATGGATGGTGAGGAGGAGGAGGAGGATGATGATGGTGGTGATGGTGATGATGGTGATGATGGTGATGATGGTGGTGATGGTGATGATGGTGATGATGATGATGATGATGATGATGATGATGATGATGATGATGATGATGATGATGATGATGATGATGTCTGCAGGAGCTGGACCGGACGGAGTGGAGGAGATCAAGAGGCACCAGTTCTTCAGCACCATCGACTGGAACGTCAGTGTCACACGTGGAAATAAAAAGATTTTCTTCTTTTATCATTATAATTGTGTTTTTTTCCGTTCCAACGCGGCCGAGTTGCCTCCCGGTTCTCACGTTTCTCCTCTCTCCTCAGAAACTGTTCCGCAGAGAGCTCCACCCTCCTTTCAAACCGGCTGCAGGACGACCTGACGACACTTTCTATTTCGATCCAGAGTTCACAGCTAAAACCCCCAGAGGTGCAGACCGTCTCCTCCTCCTGCTCCTCCTCCTGCTCCACCTCTTTCACTGAACCACAGCCTCAGAAAGGGAGGATTAACTGCAGCCTGTGTGTGTGTGTGTGTGTGTGTGTGTGCCTCAGACTCTCCGGGGGTTCCTCCCAGTGCCAACGCCCATCAGCTGTTCAGAGGATTCAGTTTTGTGGCCATCACAGAGGAGGAAACACAACCTCTACCCAACGCCATAGTCCAGGTGCGCACACACACACACACACACACACACACACAACCCTGAAGGTGAAGCAGCAGCGGCCGTGTGGAGGAAAGAAAAAAAACGAAAATCTGCGTCCTCCATCAACTCATAAAAGTTCCTATTTCTTTATTTATAATCTGTGCGCGTTTGCGTAGCAGCTGCACCGAAGCACGTCTCAGTTCTCCGACGCCTACGAGATCAAGGAGGACATCGGCGTCGGCTCGTATTCCATCTGCAAACGCTGCGTGCACAAAGGCACCGGCATGGAGGGCGCCGTCAAGGTAGAACACGCCACGCGCAAACACACGCGACATACAACGCCCGCGGCCGCCTCTCTGACCGCCGTCTGTCCCCCCCCCCCCCCCCCCCCAGCCTCACCAAGGCCCAGAGAGGCCCCCCCGGGCCCCCGTCGCAGATCATCAGCAAGGCCAAGAGAGACCCCACGGAGGAGGTGGAGATCCTGCTGAGATACGGCCAGCACCCCAACATCATCACCCTGAAGGATGTGAGTCACTCTTTCTACGTGTGACTCACTCTATAAACAACACACAAAATTTAACTGGGAGTTAAATTATTCCGGTGACTCACTCTTAATTAAATTTAAAAATATCCCGTTGTTACTGAGTGAAAATGTAAAAAAAAAAAAAAAAACGCTCCTACGTCAGAATAGGTGAGTTTAATCTGAAATTGATTGACAGAATAATGTTTTTGATTTATTGACATTTCTTCCCGTGTGCTAGGTGTATGACGACGGACGCTCCGTGTTCCTGGTCACGGAGCTGATGAAAGGCGGCGAGCTGCTGGACAAAATCCTCCGACAGAAGTTTTTCTCCGAGAGAGAAGCCAGCGCGGTTCTCTACACCATCACCAAGACCGTGGAGTACCTGCATGTTCAGGGGGTACGAGACCACCACGGAGCCAGCAAACACCGCAGCATCATAAATAATAATAATACTGATGATGATGATGATGATAATAATAATAATAATAATAATAATAATAATGATAATGATAATGATAATGATAATAATAATAATGATAATGATAATGATAATAATAATAATGATAATGATAATAATAATAATAATAATAATAATAATAATAATAATAATAATAATAATAATGATGATAATAATAATAACAATATTAATATTAATAATATTAATATTGGTAATATTATTAATAATAATATTAATCATAACAATATTGATGTATTATCATTATTGTTATTATGAGTATTAAACATTATACATTCATTAATAATAGTCATCTATAGGTAGAATGAAACAGGAAGTTTGTTTTTCTTCTGTGGTGCAGGTGGTGCACAGAGACCTGAAGCCCAGTAACATCCTGTACGTGGACGAGACCGGGAACGCCGAGTCCATCAGGATTTGCGACTTCGGTTTCGCCAAACAGCTGCGGGCCGAGAACGGCCTACTCATGACGCCGTGCTACACCGCCAATTTTGTGGCTCCAGAGGTAGGTCCGCCCCCGACGCCGTCTTTAACTCCGCCTCCAAGAGAGGAACGAAGGGCACGCTCTCAGCTTCCTGTGTGTGTGTGTGCGTGTGGCAGGTGTTGAAGAAGCAGGGTTACGATGCGGCCTGTGACATTTGGAGTCTGGGAGTCCTGCTCTACACCATGTTAACGGGGTGCGTATGAGATTACCTCCCTCCTGTTTTTTGTTTTGCATTTCGCCATCGTTAAATCTGGAACATGTTGATCTCAGTACAGTGTATGAATCTCTCTCTAATAACATGACTCCGCCTCCAGCTTCACGCCGTTCGCCAACGGGCCGGAGGACACGCCGGAGGAAATCTTAGCTCGCATCGGCAGCGGAAAGTTTTCACTGAGCGGAGGATACTGGACGTCCGTGTCTGCCGAGGCTAAGGTGAGGGCACGCACGCACGCACGCACGCACGCACGCACGCACGATGAAGGAACCGCACGTCCAGCGGTTCAGTGTGTACACAGTGAATTAACCCCAGTTATTATTTGACCCTGTTTTTAACCATTAAAAATAAACATGTAATAGCTTGTCTTTCGATCAAGTCGTGACCTTTGACCTCTTCAGGATCTGGTGTCGAAGATGTTGCACGTAGACCCCCACCAGCGTCTGACGGCGGGCCAAGTCCTGAGGCACCACTGGGTGACGCACAGGGACCAGCTGCCAAAGTTCAAGCTCAACAGGCAGGATGCGCCGCACCTCGTCAAGGTACTGCCCCCCAAGATCAATAACTGCCGAGTTGCCGTGGCAACCTGAGATTAATCATGTCTGTCTCCTCCCCTCCAGGGCGCCATGGCGGCCACCTACTCGGCGCTCAACATGAACGTCCCGCCGGTACTGGAGCCGGTGGGCTGCTCCACGCTGGCCCAGCGGCGGGGGTTGAAGAAGATCACCTCCACCGCTCTGTGACCTTTGACCCCGCCCACCCTCAACTCTGACCTCGATCTGACCTCCGCCCCTCCCCTTCCCCCGTCCGCTCTGGGACGGCCCGGCGGGACAGACTACTGATGGACCCGGGAACTGCTAACGCCAAATAGGAGCACAAGAGACCGCTGCTGAAGCCCCGCCCCCTCCCTGTCCCGCACCTTAATGGACTCTCCTGATTGGCTCTTAATCAGCGGTCAGACTAGTCTTTTTTTTTTTGCTTTGGACAATCAGAGCTGCTGCGTCAGGAAATCAAAGAACTGTATTTATTTACTTCAGAACAACACAGGAACACGGTAAACTCACGTATATGCATCTAGAGAACGAGGATCATTTGTTGTTACGCTGGCGTTGCCATAGTTACTGCATTTAAACCTCAAATAGCCTCGGAGACGACGGCAGAAAAACGCACGGAGGCTGTGAACGAGGAAGATTCACGTCGACGTCACTGAGCCGAAGAGCTTGCCGCTTTTTACCCACAAATCCCAAAAAATACAAGATTCGGGAAGAGAGGGAAATGTTTCACCTTGCAGGAGCAAAAGGCAACAAGTAAAAAAAAAAAAATCGATAGTTATTGATCAGCCCTTCTGCTTTTTTTCCCATCCTCACTTATAATATTCTATATATATAATTGACAAGAAAAAAAAAACACATCATCTTTTAACAACTGATATTTCTGATCGGATTCAGAGAGAGAAAAAAATCTGAGCATTTGAACAGGAGGAAGCTGATTGGAGCCCAATTGTGCCACTTTAAAGCAACACAAGGCACATTTATATTTGTGTATAGTTTTTACGTTATGCACTTAGCGGAGATTATGCAACCTGGTGAAAAATGTCGGCAGACCGGACTCTTAACATTTATCTCGTACGTAATCTGGCTCTTAAAAGTGAGACCTGGGAGCTGAGATTAACGGTGAGAATATAAAATATCTCTCATGACGAATCTCTGGTGCAGCTTGAAGACTTTAGTACATTTTAGGAAAAAACATATTGAGGCTCAATAGGCCATGAAAGCGTTTTTCAGTGGACAAGACGTGGCTGCATGTACGTCACACCGCGGTTCACAGACCACAACACTTCCTGCTTCCACAGCCAATCACTGAGTCAGAACACTTGACCCCCGGACGACCTTCCTGTACGAGCCGCACTGTAAACGGCCACTCCTCGAGCAACTCAGGTTTCTACAGATCAAGACAATGCTTTTTTTTCTGCAGGAGGAACATGTAACACACAAAGCACACGGATGATATGGGACAGGTGTGGTCTCTGGATGTGGACGGAGAGCGTCGTCCATCAGCTGAGGCCACGAAGACAATATTAAGGGTTGCTTCATCCAAACAGAGATCAAACATCCTCCGCTTCTTCTTCTTCTTCTTCTGTGGTGCATCATCTGCATCAAATCATCACTGCTCCGAGACCCCCTTTTTTTTCTACATCATATAGAATATATATACGTGTTGATCTCTGCTTCATATGGCTCTGGGATAAAGGAATGTAAAAGGAATGTTTGTTTTTTTTGTCTGTAATTATAAACCGGTGAACAGCTTTTTTCTCTCTCTTCTTCTTTTTCTCCTCTCCATCATCTGCTCGTGTCAGAGACTCATTCTGTCCTGCTGCTACACCAGCTCTCTGTTGTTGTTTTTTTTACCTGCAGAGAGACTTGGACTTTCTATGAAAAACAATAAAAATTGATAATCAATGAACAGCGTATGGTGACTGTTATTGATCTTTAATCTTAGATAACGCAGCTAGAGATTGAATAAAGCCAGATAAGCCAGGACCTTTATTAAAAGATGTGAATAATGTGGGGTAAAAAATATATATATTTTATTATTATTATTATTATTATTATTGTTCAGAACAATTACCAAAGCAACAAAACATTTTTGTGTAAATTCAACCACCTTGTTTAAGGTCACATTTTAAACTTGAGGTCTGGACAGCATTATACTGTTCTCATTTATTCAATCTTTATCATCTTAATTCATTAATCAGATGATGCCTCATCTAATCCGTAAAACACCACCCGTAAGTATGACCTCGGTGATAAAACAGGTCCTTTGATTAAGCTCCTCACAGATCAAACCGTCAAAATCATGCTAAAGATAAATCATAATATAGATCACTCTCAGACACTCCGGAGGCGCCACCTAGAGGCGAGGAGTAGCACGCACACACTACGACTACTATTACTACAAATTGTGATGACGATTATTATGAGAAGAGGAAGAATTGCATTACATTTTTTTTAATTTTTTTCCCTCTCCCTTTCTCCACAGTTTTTTGTGTATTTTGTGTTTTTGTGTCTATTTGAATCACATAAGAACGAATAAAGGCATGGAATCGTCAATGCTGTTTCGGTGAAAAGCCTTTGATCCTTTCTCATTTGATTCAAATTGGGATTTTTGCCATAATTGTCTGTAAAATAATACAAAATCACGAACACACAGAACGTGTAAAGTTTCGACTGTCTTTGATTCCAAGTGTCAATAAAGCATCGGGGTTTTGAATGTGTCGGCCAGCGCATGCGCAGACCGCGGACCATTAGCACTAGCTAGCTGAGCCTCTGCTCCACTTTCCCCCGGCTCTTTGAATCAGTTGTTGTTAATCTGCCTGTTGTTTGGGATTAACGCGAGTCCGCTTCAGAGAATATGCCCAAGAATAAAGGTAAGAGCAGAGGCGGCGTGTCGCCGTGAGTCCGCGTGCGTGTCGGTGTGTGTTAATTGTGTCGATCCCGCCGCGGAGACACACGCAGCGAAAACGTGACACCGAGCGGCTAATGCTAGTTAGCATCATCGCGCCGCCAACAATCTCTTCCTTTGGCTGAACCCGGACTAAAACACGGATTAACCCGGGTCGGTGAACTCCGGGTCGGGCTGTGCTCCCCGCGGTGTCCCGTGCTAATGGGACCGTTAGCTTGGTTAGCACGGTTCACTGTTCGTTTAAACCCCACCCGGTGTGGCCTGTGACATTTTCATTTACACTCATTTAATCCCATATAACACCCGTTTAACGTGTTGTTTCTGTAATCCGGAGGCGTGACTTCAGCCTCCCAATGATGTTAACATGCGTCAATCTATAATATGGTTATAATGTTGGGGTTAATCACAGTTTTTCACCCTGTCTGAGCTTCGGTAGCTTTCCCATTCAAACAGGTGCCTCACAAAGGCCCAACGTGATGATGATGATGATGATCAAAGGAACCGTTTCATTTCACTGAGATAAAACCACGCATAATATTTACAGCTGATCGCTCATGATGTCATCCGTGTGTGTTTACAGGAAAGGGAGGAAAGAATCGGCGACGTGGAAAGAACGAGAATGAGTCCGAGAAGAGAGAGCTGGTGTTCAAAGAGGACGGACAGGGTGAGTTCTGGTCCTGACCTTGGTTCTGGTCCAGGCTGAGGAGGACAACCTGCCGTCACACCACCGTCCCCCATCACCTCCTGGATCTAAACCCCAAAATAGACATGTTATAGACGACGCCGCTTTAAATGTGCAGTCATCTCCAACACAAATCGAAACAAGAAATGATATTGTATTACCTAGTCGTTTGTAGAAGTGAATTTTGGGCTCTGACGTGCAAAGATCACGTCCCGGGACTAACCCTCCTCTGTGCTCTGCTTTCTGTCAGAATACGCTCAGGTGATTAAGATGTTGGGGAACGGACGTCTGGAGGCCATGTGCTTCGATGGCACCAAGCGGCTCTGCCATATCAGAGGAAAACTGCGGAAAAAGGTAGGAAAGCTCCTGAGCAACCTCGCGCGGGAGGCCCCGGAATCTGCGTGCGTGTGTCTCTGCGTGTGCCACGCATGGTGTAATCTTTGTTTTGTGTCGCTCCAGGTTTGGATAAACACGTCGGACATCATCCTGGTGGGACTGAGAGATTACCAGGTATTTTTTTCCCACTCGTACATGACACAGATTTCCTCACTGGGAGGACACGCACGTATGCCAAGCAGCACCGTATCCATCTGTCACTCACACGTTCAAGAAAGATATCAAAGAGGTTTCGTTTTTGTCTACACAGGTTTTACAAAGGTCTTTTGTTAACTTTTTTACCAGCCTCGCAAAGTTGCATATACGATGTTTTGGCATTTTATCACAATTTGTCCATTTCCCTGTTTATCCCTATCTAAATGTATATGTATATTTTTTTCAAAGTATTCATCCATCTGAACAGTGTGTTTGCAGTTATGGTATTCAGGCATGAGGTCAAATTTCATTTACAAAGGTCTTTGGAATGTTCTGGACTCGCAGTCATTTGGTTTATATGATTTTAGTAGGAAACGTGACCACCGGGCTTCTTTTTTTTTCGGGGGTCATTTCGTGTTCTTGGGATGTGATGGTTTTGTGGATGAGAGAGGAGGGTGAGCTCTAACGCCACAACTTGTCTTCCAGGATAACAAAGCTGACGTCATCCTCAAGTACAACCCAGAAGAGGCCCGCAGTTTGAAAGCCTACGGAGAGCTGCCAGAGCACGGTGAGTTTAAAATCCAGAAATTCTGAATGTCTTGTATTTTGGTTTTTGTTGCTCGGGGTTCTCCAGGTTCATGCCGTTGTAGGATCAGTGAAATGAAACGGTGGAAATGCGAAATCGCAAACCTCTCACCTCAAAATTTGAATACCTTCTCTTCCTTCTCGCAGCTAAACTCAATGACACAGACGCCTTCGGCCCTGGAGAGGAGGACGAGGTCCAGTTTGATGACATTGCAGACGATGACGACGACAATGATGAAGTGAGAACCATTAATTTGACGATTGAGTTTTTTCTTCTTCTGTGGAACAGAACAATGTGACGCCTCAAGAAATGTGTCCTATTTTGTCATTTTCAAAACCATTAAAAGCACCTTAATAAATAATCTTTAGGTACCACCAGCTGGATAAGCCACTTTATTCCATGTTTAAATAAATGAATGAAAGTGCATAAACACTGATTATATTCCACTAAATTCAAAACATTAATGACGTTTTTCTCCTCGTGCAGATCTAAAGACCTGCTTCTGGACGGGGAAGGTGGGATTTTACGAGAGATGCTCCAGGATATTATTATCAGCCGAAACAAAAAGCGCTGCACCATTTTTTTTTATTTTATTTTTTTAAGATCAGCCTATGCCAATCCAATACAGTACCACATTTCATTTTACTCCAGCAGAGAGTCTCTGATTGGGGTAAATCACCATCGTCATCATCATAATAATAATAATAAAGACCTCAGTGCTTTAAGTTTATTGTTAACATGAATGTTAGTCAGACTGGAGGTGCGACGCAGCGGGCTGCCCGGGGACTGATGGAGACGCCTTCCTGCCGTGGCACCGGAGAATCCGAGTAGGCTGATCACCAGCATCATGTTCAGGGTGAATATCTGGAGCATTGATAGATCTTTTTTTTTTTTTTTTTTTTTTTTTAAACCTTTGGCTTCTCACGTCAAACAAAATGGCAAGTTTGCCATCTTTGCCACTCACTTCGTAGTCCTCCTTTTTTTTTTTTTTTCCTTCCTTCCCTGTATGGTCTAAACACTCATCGTTTTGTTGAGGCTCCCTGCCGATGCACGACTGCAAAATCGTATCTCGCACCAATTGCATCATCTTTTAGAGAAAAAAAAAATGTATTTATATTGATTTTCACTCTATGTGGAATTTAACAGCAAATACAGAATCTCTGGATTCGCCAAATAAAAAGATAGAACTATTTTGTGTTTTTCTTCCTTGTGGCAGCCGGGAGCCTGGTGAGGCACTTTCTAAAGATCCAGACATGCAGATGAGTGTTTTGTTAATGACAACGGAAAAGACGGCAACGACTTATTCATTTTGTCGACATGTTGGAAACAATTGGTACTGTGGATGATTGAAGTGGCTCCATTTCCACTTCAAGCGGCAGAATAATCCAATGTATTTCTCAGTTTCTTTTATGAATGTTTCTGTCTGCTTTATTTTCCTCTCCATTCTTTTTTTTTTTTTTTTAGCTGCTCGTTCTGCAGCTTCGGCTCAGTAAAGCTCGGCCTAAAGTTAGACCAGCGGTTCCCAAGCATTTCCACCACAGATTCATCACACCAGTAAAACCTCACAGCTGTGCCGTCTGTCTCTGGACGTCTCGAAACTCCAGTAACACTTTATATATATACAGAATTTTATGTCTTCATTTTACGCCCCCCCCTCTGGAAACTCACCTGTTGGTCCCTGAGGGGGCCCAGAACCTCGGTTTTGGAACCGCTGCTCTAAACCACATGTTGCTGCTTTTACTCTGAATTTAAAAAAAAATGTACAATGATGTTTGAAGGCTGGGTTTCCAATAAAGATCTTAATTCCACTGAGCTGGCAGAAGTGGTTTAGTTTGGCGCGATGGAGCTGGGGAGTCGTACAGACCCACGACCTCACAACATGTCTGTCCTCGTTAGGAGACAAAACATCGTCGGAGTGAGTAAAACCAACCTGACCTCTGACCTCTTATCCTAGAATGGCTTCCGCCGCATTGATTTGACGTTTCGATTTCCAGAATATGCTTTTTCTGGATTCTGCGCACATAGGTCTAACATGAAATATTTGCTTTTGAGTTATTAGACCCTATTCCATTTTGTCATTTTAATATACACCCTGAAACTTATATTATCAAAACATGGGAACTATATATATAAATGTGTGTGTGTTTGTTTGTTTACTTCCGTTGTAGTTATTTATAGTGATGCCATGTGTCATGACTCAGTGAACTTGCCTGTGTGTGTGTGTGTGTGTGTGTGTGTGTGTGTGTGTGTGTGTGTGTGAGTGTGAGTGTGCGTGTGAGCAGACCGTAAACGGCACTGACCCATATTACATGTCAGCTGTGATATAACGTGCCTGGGGCTCGTGCCTGACACGTGTTCTCTGTCACGAGCACGTGAAAGGGGGGGGGCAATGAAAGACCTTAGCCAAGCTTCTTTTAATGGCTGTGGATTAAGATCAATTATTGTATTTATTATTTACTCTATTTTTTCGTTGTTCTTTTGAGGCGGTCCAATATTTCGCCATAACTTTTAATTATCTCTCTCACATACTTTTACTGTAGCATTCCGCTTTACATTGCGGGATTTGTACTTTTATTTATTTTTCCTCCGCCTGACAATATAGTGCCCCGACCACCTGGTTGCTAGGCAGCCGAGGATGGTGCGAGCGGAGCATTGATATGTAGGTTCAGAAATGGAGAGTCGGTCACAGATACATATATATATATATATATATATATATAT
>JAFBJU010000773.1:95784-155784 GCA_016785305.1 Colistium nudipinnis
TTTTTTTTTTTAACAAATTCGATAAAAGATGATTTTACTATGTTTAAACAGTTTTATTTTTTTTTCACAATTTTTGTTTTTATTTGTAAATCGTACATTTTAATTTTCTCTCGTGTTTTTCACATAGCATCGGATGGTTAAGCTAACGGCGGATCCCCTCCCTCCTCTGTGTCCGAGCAGCAGCGCCTCTTCCCGGCCAGC
This sequence comes from Colistium nudipinnis, assembly GCA_016785305.1. Classification (NCBI taxonomy): domain Eukaryota; kingdom Metazoa; phylum Chordata; class Actinopteri; order Pleuronectiformes; family Rhombosoleidae; genus Colistium; species Colistium nudipinnis. Next base: position 95,986 of record JAFBJU010000773.1, read on the forward strand.
ACACACCCTCCACCCTCTGTCTCCTCCGGACTCACGTTGCTCTATCGCCGGCTCGCTCCTCGGGCTTTTTTAACCCCGCTTCCTGGCTCCTGCTCCCCGCAGTGAAGCCACCGACCACCGGTGAGATGACCGAGGTGGCTCCCGGCTGTCCAGACATGACAGGTGGGCAGAATATGAGCTGTCATCCCCTGTTTAATATTTGATTCAATATTGACCTCAAATAGTGTGATGATTTTTAAGGTAATACTTTGATTTTTCCTTTATATTTAAACAATAATGTCATTTCAATCTCTACTGTCTGTAGTGTAGGATAAATATTCATATTTATGTGTGTGATTGTGTGTGTGTTGATGTGTTGTTACTGCTGCATTTTATTCATTGATAAGCAGAAAAAACACACGTGAAGTCTGGTTATTACGTTTATAATATACATGATATAATGTATTGGCATGTGTTAGTCTTCTTCTTAGATGCTATATTTACAAAACGCTAAATACAATTGTATGACGTCATAGGGCTGCATGTTTCCTCAGCTCATAATCAATATGACTGCTATAACATGTAATTCAGCTGATTTCAATTTTTGGTCTCTGATGAAATTCTGAATGAAGAAGAAGCTGAGAGATCTATTTGCTGCATGTGTGTGTGTGTGTGAGTTTTTTTGTGTTTGTGTTGTTTTTGTCTTATTGAAGCAGTGTGATCAATAGATGTTCTTTGGCTACACTACCCTCTGACCTCTGACCCCTGAAGCCTGTACACTGACTGAGATTTAGTTTAGTTTTGATGCAGTGAATCCTCTGACAGACGCAGGAGTCACGTTCTCCACGGCTTTATCTGGGTGTTATATATTCTGTGTTGTGTGTGCGTTTCTGCTCGTGGTGTGTGTGAATCACGTCTGAAACACAGCGCTGGCTCCTCCCCCTACGCCGCTGCTCGCCAGCAGGCATCCGTCACCTTCACGATCTCCACCCGGGCCCAGCAGCCCCTCAGGTAAACCGCACTTCCGCTGTGTTGATGATCCAGAGCACAACAAATTGGGAATATGACATAAGCAAGAGTTAGTTTTAAGTAGAAATATACATTTAAATAAATATACCTCTAAAATGTTTTTAGATTTTCTTCTTTCGCCTTTGCTTTACCGTAATATTCTGGTGCCCCTTTATTTCCTGTCTCCTCCTCCGTCCTCTCTGCATCCGCTCCATCCTTCCATCTGTTGATGGACAGATTAAATAATGTCGAAACATCACAACCTGCAGGTGACACAACTAACGTCTTTATTTGTCCTTCCTCTGTCTCTGAAGGCTCCCGGCTGCATGTCTCCAAAGAGCGACGCGAGGACAGAGAGAGGACACAAGGTGAGACGCGTCCAGCTAGCGGAGCTGTGTGTGGTCTGTCCAGTTCATCTGTCCCTGGCACACACACACACACACACACATACACATACACACTGGGGGTTTGTATGTATGTGTGTGTGCACACAAAACACCACGTTTGAGTAATTCATTTCGTCCAAATCACAAAGAGGAGTCATTGGAGGAGGAGTAATAAAGAATATTTTCCCTATTTATAGATTATGAAATATCTAAAAATACCACCACAAAGTGTGTCAATGTGTGTGTGTGTGTGCAGAGCTGTCGGAGGTGCTGCGGGATAAGGAGCGTCGCATGCAGCAGCAGCTGGAGCGCTGCAGCGAGGAGCGAGGGAGGAAGATGGAGGAGCAGAGGAGGAAGGAGCAGCGGCGCAGGGCCAACGCCGAGGTGAAGAGGAGGCAGCAGCAGGAGGCAGAAAAGGTCAGAGGTCACAGGGGGTCGCTTGGATCACATCACACATCCACCAAAAGTCTTCTTCCCGAGAACACATATATTCAACTTATAGAAAAAGTAAAAAATAATTTAAGGGTAGAACTTATCTGTGTTCTCTCTCTCTCCCGGACAACACACAGTTTTTTTTCCACACGCGTGTGCTTTATTCTCAGTGAGCGTAGCCCGAACCAAACCGTGAACAATACTCATCACTTTGCTCATCGCTCCGCATGAGTCATGAGTGGGCATCATTTGGCTGAGAACCCTGGACTCATAATATTATTTTCTCTTTTCCATGTCCAGCCATGAATTGGCTGCTGTGTTTTGTCAGTTCAACCCAGAGAATAAGGGATTTGTGCCTGTTGTGATTGACGAGCCCCAAATCCGGTCCAGCGGGGGGGGGTCGCTGTGTATCTATTGATTTAAAGGCTGTGTGTGCATGCCGACTCATCCCCCCCTCTCTCTCCTTCACACACTCATATGCATAACTTAATGAGCAGTCAGATCAGTCGGTCTCGGGGGAGGTGACATCACTGCCAGCGTATAATGTGTCGTTTACTGGAATGGACAGTCGATGCTGGCGGTGCTGTGACAAGCACATATATCTCCTCTGAGGAGGCCAGAAAAGCTACACAGTCAATGAGGAGCAGAACTACACACATCATGAATAATTGCATTTTTTCGCTTGAATCCATGAAAAAAGTCCAAAAGCCCCAAATATTCAGGTCAGAAGGATGTAAGAAAAAAAACAAAACATTGGCTAAAAATTGTTCTGTTAAATGATTCTCATTATTGATGACTTGTCTGAACTCTGTGCCGTTTCCTTTGTCATTATAAGACATAATAATAATGATAACATTTAAGACTCATATTCTGCCCCACATAAAGAAATCAAATTTAGCCAATTTAGGATTTATATGCAGAAATAACGCGTGAGAGTGTTGAATTAGCACGCGCACAGCAGCGAGCGTCTCCGCTGCACTATATCCATCCTTTTGTTCTTTGGGCTACGTTTATCTACAGTAACGCTCCCTCCTTTATGTCTTTCTAAGTCCCCCTGCAGTCAGTGCGTGACTCCGCCTGCGTTTCAGATCAGATGGGGGGTCTCTCCATCCTTTGGTTCTTTGGCTCTCCAAACGCTTTACATTGTGCAGCTGCTGTTTGCTTATGGACAGGCTTTGATTTATGTAGAAGATAAAACAGCCGAGAAAGAAAGCAATCGTTATTTTTTTTTGTCTGCATGTCATCATCAACACAGAAAAAGAATGGATTTCTACAAAATGTGTGCATTTGAGGACAATAATATTGGCTCATCCGTTGTCTTCCAAAAATTCCCCACAAACTAGACATCAGGAAAAGACATTGGTACTTATCATGCAGGGGTCCATTATTATTATTATTATTATTATTATTATTATTATTATTATTATTATTATTATTATTATTATTATTATTATTATTATTATTATTATTATTATTTAAATGAAATGACAGCATGTAAACAGTGTTACTCCAAATGAAGTGGAGGACCAGTATCAATAACCAATCCACCCAGTCAGTGTGCGTGTGCGTGTGCGTGTGCGGGTGCGGGTGTGTGTGGTCGTACTAAATGGATGTGTGAAATAGACTCAGTCATTACAGAGCGAGAGAGAGAGAGAGAGAGAGAGGAAGGGAGGGTGGGGTGGTTGGAGAGAGAGAGGGAGATTCAGTGGTACCTAGAGGGAGCGGCAGAGAGAGAGAGAGAGAGAGAGAGAGAGAGCTCCTGTATTACGTATCACTGAGTGACAGCCGAGCGGGCGATCGAGCACCGGTGACCACCAGCAGACGAGTGTGAAGAGGACGGAGGGGCGCGGCTGCTGTTACCATGGCGCAGCTGTCTCCCTGCGCATCGCCGGGCAACCGTCGCCGTAGCGATGGCTCAGTGAGAGAGTCTCTCTTTTTTCCCATTTCTGAACGCAACGAGCAGGAGAGGCTGGAGGCCCTGGTTCGCCGGAGAGCTGGGGGCGCAGAGACAAGGGGAGGAGGAGGAGGAGGAGGAGGAGGAGGAGGCATAGGAGGAGGAGGAGCAGATGCTCGGGAGCTCCTGGATAACAGACCCAAACGCTGGACGTGGGGAGGACCGCCTGACGGAGCCGAGGGTGAGTACCACGGGAGGTGGATTGTTGTTGGTTGACGACATGATGGAAAAAACGAAGGATGGAGAGATGATGCCAGCGGAAGGGTTGGTTGGAAATGTGGATGGGGGTCGCAGCGAGCGGGCGGATACTAGCGATGGTGGGAGCCGGAGGAGGAGGAGAGGTGTTTGGGGAGGAGGTCTGGAGGTCAGGGAGAAAAAAAAATGAACGAGGGGGGGATGGGATGGAAGGGAAGAGACGACGGATGGATGAGAAGAAAAAAGGAGCAGGTGAAATGAGAGGAGAAGAAAAAGGGTGGGGAGGCTGCAGTGCAGGAGACGCTTTGTCTCCGGTTGTGTGACAGACGCTGGGATTGTAATCAGCTGCTGCTCGGTGGCCCACAGGTGTGTGTGTGTGTGTTTTGTCCTTTTTGGGGGACGGGAGACAGGAGGTAGTTACACATCTCACCTTGACGCCGACAAGGCCGCGCGGACACGCAAGTGCGACACGCTGCTGTTTACTGGACAAGCGTCTCTCTCTCTTTTTCCTCACCCTCGCTCTCTCTCTCTCTCCGTCGTGTCGCCTTTCGCTCGCCCGGTATTGGAGGTACTTTGTGGCGTGGCGGCCTGCAGGCGGCCTGTGGTGCATCCATAACGCCATCAATTATTCACAGTACAGCGGCACCGGTCCTGGATCAGGACCCCCCCCCCCCCCCCCCCCCCCCCCCCCCCCCCCCCCCCCCGGCCCCCCCCCGGGCCAGGGCCCGGTCCTGGATCAGGGCCCGCCCCGTGGCCCGGCTGGTCTGGGATCTGCTGAAGCACAATGCAGCAGAAACAGCGGCGTCTCGTCTTACAGCTGCACTCTGTTCCGGGACAGAGGAGTCTCCACCTGCGTCCGTCTGTGGGGTTTATTAGAGATGAGCTTGGCCCACAATGCATCACTCCTCCAGGCTCCTTTTCCAAGCACAAGAAACGTGTGTCATTGGCCAACAGCTGTCAGAGATATGATGCCGAAGTATTATAATCCATAAAATCAGAGTAAATGATCTTTTTTTTTTATCTTAATAAGAGAAGGCCACACATCATCGATGTCATATTCAAAAGTTTATAAACTACATATGTGGATTTTTTTTTTTTTTTAATATTCACATCACCGCAGATGATTATATGATACTTATCATATTTTATTTGGCTCAAATCTATACGTTCAACATCACAGCGTATGATTTTAATTTCAGCGTTCCTCCAGACCGGATGCTCCTCATTGGATGGATCTTATGGCCGTTTATGACCATGGTTACCATGGAAACCGTTGTTTATGGTTCAGCGGCCTCCAGCTTTGCTTTCTGTTATCCTGCTTTTACTGTCTGTCTGACACCGTTTGTGTGTCTTTGTGTGTGTGTGTGTGTGTGTGTGTGTGTGTGCGTGCGTGTGTGTTGTTGCCACTGTGTGTGTGTGTGTACGTGTGTCACGTGTGAGTGAGGAACGGCCGTTGTGTCTGTGTAACGCTTTGCTTCTCACCTGCTGCCCAGGTAACCCTAAGACCCCGCCCTGCCATGCCATTGGCTCTGCTCAGCCCAATGAGCTTCCCGCCGCTCCCAGTGTCAGCCAATCCCGCAACGGTACCGGCCACGTGACCACGTGTGTGTGTGTGTGTGTGTGTGTGTGTGTCGCGCTCATATACCTCCCCCCGGCCACCACTTCCTGCCGTGTCACCTGCAGCCGGTTCCATGTCTGCATGTCTGTGGACCTCTGCGTGCCGTCACACTGGCTGTCCTGTGTTAAGACGTGTGCGTGTGTGTGTACACGTGTGTACATGTGTGACCGTGGAGTTACACATCTGCATTGACACACCGATAAACCCGATGTGCTGTCGTCCGCAGAAAACCCTGCTGAGTGTGTGCAGGTTTTTCCAAAAGGGGCTTCATCACTTTCCTCTCTCTTCATTCTCCTGTGGGATTAATAACGGGAAGATATTTTCCCGTTTGGATTATGATTTTTGTTTTGTGTGTGTGACCAACACCCATTGTGCGTCCACATTGTGTCGTGTAATGTGTCGGTATGAAACAGAAAGAGTCCATTGTCGTCTTCACCTCGCAGGTCACATTTCTACTCACGGTCTCCTTTGTGGCTCATGAGTGTTTGGTTTGGAGCCCCCACTACACACACGCACACACACGCACACGCACACACTCCCCCACCCCCATCTCTAACATACAAAGGGCTGCTCCACTTCCTGTCTTCCTGGCCCAGAGCTGTGTTTAGCGATGCATACATATCGTCGTCAGCAGGGAACTCAATGTAGTCCACGCACACACAAACGCACACACGTATGCACACGCACGCACGCACACGTGCACACACACACACACACACACACCATACATCATACCAGACATTCGCCCTGTAGCCGTCTGCCGAAGCTATTTCACCCAACCCACATGTAACAAATCAGAACACACTCTCACACAGACGCACATTGACACATGCACACGCACGCACGCACAAACAGACACACACCGTCATCCTGTCCCATTTTCGAGGTGCGGCCACTGTAGAAATCTCCTCCCTGTACAAACCGAGCTGCAGGAGGAGAACTTTTGATTTGATCTCCAAGATAAAAATCATTCGCTCATTTAGAGTTGACCAAACATATAATAAATAATGCTCGTGTTTTTTTTATGATACACGCATATATAAAATAGCAGGGTAATAAAACTGTATAATTGTACATCAGCATAATAACTCACAGGGTCAAATTGTTTAAATTGTAATTACAAATGATTCATATTATGAATATGAATTGAAATCAAAACAGACCCAGAACCTCTGAGCGAAACATTTTCCTCTCCATCTCACGATGAAGCAGATTTTGCTTCCTTTGCGTGGAACATCTGTGACGTTCTTCCACCCGGTGGCCTGCATGGCTCGTGGCTGGTGGTCCGTGGACGTGCGGTGTGTGAGTGTTGTGGTTTGTTGTGCCATCGCAACGTTTCCGTCAGCGCTGACTCGACTTTGATTGACAAGTCAGGCTAAAGGATGTTATTGATTTGTGTGTGTGTTTTTTAAGCAGTAGTTGACTTCCTGTCTCCACCCACTATGGATCCACCAATGAACAAGCAGCTCTCCAACTCGTCCGCCGCCCTCCACTCTCCAGATAGAGGTGAGAACCTGAACCTGAATCCTCCAGAAATGATGAGATTCTGTCTTCACTCATGGTTCTTTCTGATTTCTCTGTCTGCTTGTTTGTTGTCTACACGTGTGTGCGTGTGTGTGTGTGTGCGTTGTCTTGTGAACCATCAGTGTCTTTTGTGTCCCATCGAACAGCTTCCTCCAACAACCACAGACCGTACAGAAGTTCCTCCAACCGCAGGAGCATCGCTGGGTTCCCTGACGAGACGTCCAGAGCCAGAACACCCACGGTCAGACCCCCACGCGCACACGCGAGCGCACACGCGCACATACACACACTCCTGACTCTGTGTTTGAAAGGATGCTTTTGACATTGAGCAGAACAGGGCAATGATTTGTGTTGCTTGTTTGTTGTTTATTATATAGTATTATAATTCCCTTTGATGGTGTTATATGATATATTCCATAAATCTGATTTGCAGGGGGAGATTCCAAACACACCGGTGCGCAGTTCCTCGTTCCGAGCCAATAGTAAAGGCCCAGCTACACCAAAACGGTATGAAACACGCGCACGCACACACACACGCACACACACCTGGAGTGTGGACCAGTTAACCTGATGTGGTTGTGTGTGTGTGTGTGTGTGTTTCCAGGGTGAGAGCGACCCGGAGCCGGGCCCAGTCTCCCTGCTCTCCTGGACAGTACCCGCCCTCCCCACTCAGGCAGAGAGCCACCACCCCTGGAACCGACGACAGGGGTCACGCTGAGGTCAAAGGTCACAGCACCCTGGAGAGGAAGTCCACCAAATCGGACGGTTCAGAGAAGAAGATTCCCAAATCCGCCAGCAGAGAACTGAGCGCAGGTGACGGCTCACTGCCGGACACATTGTTGTTTGTTGTGTTGACAGCCCCAACTCACCCCTTCGCCGTTCACCCCTCTGCATCCACAGAGTCTCCTGGGACCCCCACCGCCCGGAGCGTGGGTGGGACCACGGATGCTGAGGAGGCATCCCGGCTGCTGGCAGAGAGGCGACGTCTGGCCCGCATTCAGAAGGAGCTGGAGGAGAGACAACGGCTGGAGGACGAGAGGTGCGTTCAAGTTCATCAAAAATTCAAATGAAAATAGAAGTACAATCGAACCTGTATCAGTATCTCCTGCGGAATGGAACCTTTGCCACGTATATTTTCAGAAAACACGGGTGAAAGCATTTGTTCATTTCAACCACATCCTACTTTTAAAAGGTCGATGCAAAATAATAGAACATTTCTGAATCCCAAGCGTTGGCCATTATGTGGCAAGCCAATGGATTTGCTAGAAATGATCCCAAATAAATAAAGCAATGAATCTTTCGTGGTCATTTTTAATTCCAGAGAAAATAATAAGGCCAGGGTTTTATCATTGGTGGATTCAGGCTGAGGGCTGAGGAGGAGCAGAAGAGGCAGCAGGAGGCCAGGGAGCAGCAGGAGAGAGCGGCCGTGCAGGCCGAGGAGGAGAGAGCGAGGAGGGAGGAGGAGAGGAGGAGCAGGGAGGAGGAGGAGAGACGGCAGAAGGAGCAGAGATGGAAGGACATGCAGGAGCAGCTGGACAGAGAGGTCCGCTCACATCAGCACTTTTATATTTATGACAAATAAACATCACGTCCATAAATGTTCATATCCTGAAATGGTTCTTGGAAATGTCCGTTTTTCTCTTTCAAAAAACGAATTTCCTCAGAGGGAGGAGGCCTTCCTGCGAGCCCAGAGAGAGTCGGAGAGGAAGAGGCAGGAGAGAGAGCAGCTGCACATCCAGGAGGAGCAGGAGCGACTGCAGAGGAAGAAGGTACCACACGCGCACACAGCACATACGTGTCAATAATAACACGCTTCAGCCTCACAACTCTCTCTGAATCCACAGTGGAGCACCACACCGCACAATAAAGCGACACAAACACCAAACAATCTCTACTAAATCATAAAAAAAATATATATATATTTATTTCATATACTTAATAGAGATCATTTTTCTTCACTGCATTAAAACCGGATATATATAAATATTGTTTTAATCTGTGTTGAATGTGTTTAACAGAGAATTGAAGAGATTATGAAAAGAACAAGGAAGAGTGAAGTGGATCCTCCATCTGGTGCTTCAGGTAGACACGCACGCACACATACACACACACACACGCAGAAGCCAACGACCACACCTTTTTATTTATCGTGTTCATTTATTTTATTTGGTGATTTATTTCTCATCTTTCTCTTTTCAATTTTGACTTTGACTTTTTTTTTATATTCATCTGCATTACAATATATTTGACAGGGTGTGTTTTGTGTGTGTGTGTTTTTTTTAACACAATAAGTTTTGTGCACGTGTCTGCACTGCAGTGTGACTCAGCAGAGTCTCACTGCAGCGGGACAGCACCTCCCTTTGGCTATTAACAGTCACTGAGCTTAATGAGACTCAGCAGATTTAACATTAAACGGATTTAGTTTCCCAAACATGTGACGGATTCACTCTGACAATCGAAATCACATCAAAGTGAAAACAGGAAATGAAATCTTTGTTATTTTACATCAACTTTCACAAACGTCATCTCTCTGTTTGTTCTATAATAACAATATTCCAATAATATATATATATCTATTTTTCTTATTCAGCTGATGCTCCGGCCACTCTCGAGGAGGACGTCCCGGCTCCAGCCGAGGCCCCCGTCATCATGCTGGGACCCCTGGAGAATAAGATCTGTGTGGACGAGCTGTCTGACGGGGTCCAGTCCATGGACGTCAGGTAGGGCGCGCGCGTGCGTGCGTGCGTGGGTGTGTGCGTCCGTCCGTGACTCAGAGGCCTTGTTTTCCACAATCTCATTTTTCCAACTAAGCCTTCAAAAAATATATGCGTCAAACAAATAATGATGATACATTGAAATGTCGTGTCTCTGGTCATGTCATCGTTGTTTTCTTTAAGTTCTCCATCTGTCTCCATCAGTCCCGTGTCCCGGGACGAGCAGGCCAGCGCTCAGGAGTTCTCCCCCGGCACCGAGGGTCCGGACGGCTGCCCCCTGGAGCGCCTGATGGACCTGGACGTCCCGCCGCCGTACCCCCAGCTGCAGGCCGGCAGCGGGGTGGGAGACCTCAACAAGAACCTGCTGATCCAAGGCTACAGCGCCGAGTCCTCGCAGCTCATCCACAGCGTGGGGCCCAGCAAGCTGGACGTCCAGTAGCCAGTAGGCGGAGCCACACTCTATATGCAAATCTCCACAGAATATTGGGCCTTCTTCTATTCGACTCCTTTTGTCTGTCCACAGAGCTCATTGAATATTCATAGTTATGTATTTATTTTGAATAATGAAGTTGTGGGTAAGCCGCGGAATGTCTTTTTAACAGTACTCTCTTTTTTCTCTTTTCAGGGCCTTTTTTAATGAGCTGTCCAGAACTCAGCAAAGAGGCCATCGCCTCCCTCCGCAGCATCAGCTGATCTCTCATCTGTATTATCAAACCACACGCACACACACACACACTCATAACCGTTACGCTTTTCGGCCCACGTCTTCAGGCAAACGCAGCAGAGTTTGACCGCATCGTGCAAATAATGCGAGGCTAGGAAAGTTGAGGGAAGTCAAAATGTATTTATCTCCAAATTGAACTGAAAAACGTTGGTCACCTGGTCAAACTTCAGCTCAAATCTGCACATAATAAGGCTTTTCCAATATTGCCACCCAATCATCCGCGTTAGTCTCCGGTGGCAGCGTTTGTAAAAGTGTGTAAATAGTTTGTGTGGGCAGGAAGCAGCTGATGGGTGAATCCTGTGTAGCATCTTCCCTGATGGATCCCGTTGTATGTATCTCCCACTTCTATACAAATCCTCCCCTCCGCTGTACATTTGCACTTCCTGTCCCGCCCCCTCAGCGGCCGATTCCATATTTAACCCACAAGCAGTTTGTGGAGGATTCACTTTAACCAAATGAGACAAAGGTGGAGGGGGAAATATATGAAAAAAAGGAAAAAAATGCTGTGTTTTTATCCGCAGATCAGGAACATGTTTGTGTGCCACCCTGCCAGCTGCGTTTTGTAGTGTGCACTTACCAGTAGTTGTGTGTGTCACTGCTCTGACGGCGCTTCATCCCCACTGACCCCGTCCCAAACTGGAATATACCTCACGGAGCGTTTGCCATCTCTCAGCTCATCACCTCTGAGGCCTTAAACCTCTTTATTTACACCACCGCCGCTCTGCTCAGCTTCTGCGTGGTCACACTTTCAAAGGCCGTGCACCCCCTAAAACCTCCACCCACTGCTGCAGAAGAAACAAAGCAGGCAGGAAAGGGGGGATCATCTGGGCCGTAGCCAGGATTTTAGACTCCCACCTATGTACATGAACACCTACCATACCATTTTAATTGCAATTTAACATCAATGACACTGTATTTATCCTGCTGCTTATTACATTTCCATACATTACGGTCCGGTGCAAAATTCGAAAAAATTCCCGTCATTGTCAAACTTCACTTATTGACTTTATTTGGCCGAAAAACAGCCAAACCAACATTAGAATCAGCCTTAAAAGATGCAACACGTGTCGTATGTACAGTATATGTATGTGTAGAATGTAATACCGATATAAACCTTCGCAATGACGTCTCCTGTGTCCTGGGCCGCTACACCGTGGTTTTCTCATATGAATCTGCAGATGGTGAAAATATGAAATACATGAGACCTGCAGAAGGTTTTCACGGCCCCCCGGTGTCACTGCTGGTTTTATGTTTCCTCTCCCCACGTTGGCTCCTCGTCCCTCCGCTGTAAAGATGGAAACCACCGTTTTCCTCATGTAACTTTAACCCTGTGACACTGCAGCTTGGTGGAATATATCATTGTAGATGTGGTGCATGGAAAACTGCTGAAAATGAACAATAAACGTCATCAAGCCATTTGTGTCAGTGAACTGGATTAAAAAACAAAAACATATGTATGATATTAACCAGAGGAAACGTTCTAAGAGTCTAAAGGATGTTTAGTCTCTCTGACCTATGAAATGACACATGTAGTGTATAATAATCAATTCTGTATTGACTTGATGCTGCACATTAAAACCGATCTGCAAACACTGAGGAATGAACTTCTGCTTCTGATCAGGTCGATATTACAGACGGCGTTTGGCCTTTAACTGGAAATCATTTCTTATTATATAACTTGATGTAATCACACATACAATCAGGATACGTTTTGATGGATATACTGTTAATATAGCGTACACTCAGTAAAGTCTTTTTAATCTGATTAATTCAGTTAAGATTATATTTAAAAAACACTTAAGTTGGTTCATATTGCAGAAACGATTTAGTAGAATTTGTATATTTTTTTAATTTAAACGAGTAATTACATTAACTTTAAATGTCCACTAAATTAACGTCACATTTGATTTGTCTAATAAAAAAATGAGTGAAATTAAACGTAAAATAGTGTTTGTATAAATGTATCAATTAAAGAGAATCTAATCACAATAAAATCATACAACTAAACACTCTGTATGTTGAGTACACGTTGACGGTACTTTTGACCGTAGCTTGTTTCCGCGGTGTCTATTAAGTGCTGCACAACTTCCGCTGCTGCTATTTCCCAGCGCGCTAACTCGGGCGGAAGTTGTGTCCTGGCTGTGTTTCCGGGACAATTGGGTCTTTCTGTCTTTTTCTGTCTTGAGCGAATTAACGTGCGCGTGTAGCTCGTGTGTGTTTGTGTGTGATGAAACCCTGATTTATATTATTACTACACAAACCGTCGCGTTGTTGTTGTGTTTGTTCTTTAGCTTCACGTGAATCTGCCGGACGCGTGTGTGAGGTAAGTCTCTGCGCAGCGTTAGCTTAGCCTAGCCTAGCTTAGCGAAGATGGCATTTTATTTTGTCTGTAAAAGGATTTACCATGTCAAATTCTGTTTAAAGTGTGTTTTCATCGGTTACTTATTGTTTAAATTCCTCTTTTTTTTGTCACGTGATACATTGTTTCCCCTATTGTCCCATAACCACATATTGCTGTTTGTTTATGTTAGTTTTAATGATTATTTGTGATTGTAAACTTGCGTTGTGGCTCAAATCATTATCACAATACTTGTATATTATGATATTAATATTTCTGATGTAGTCTATTTGAGATTAGACTGTTGCTGAACTTTCAGAGGTCAACGCTTATTATGGAATCGTGTCTCTGTGTCAGTTGATGCCCAGTTTAATTTAATAACAGTAAAAATAATATTAGGGTTTTATTATTTTATTTGTATTATTAGTAGTATTATGAAGTCTTTGTATCCAGGTCACCTTGTTCTGTTTTGTCTGCAGCATTAATGTTGTTGAAATAATTTATTTTTTCTTCAAGGTAGATAAAAATGTCAAGACCCCGGTCGCGGTCTCCGCACTACAAGTAAATCCAATTGTTCATTTATTTGTGTCTTCGATTTTTACCCTTTTCCCAATGTGCAAAGTTTTTTTTAATGTCCGTATTTACTATTTTTTCAGGAGGTTTCCATGGGAGGAGCCCAGCTTTGATCCTCATAAAGTCGGAGCTAAATTGGCTGGGAGTCCTGAGCGTGACTGGATCTACAGCAGAGAGGACCTGCCCCCTGACGGCCACAGGAGATCTTCTTTCCCAGAAGGCCGCGAGCATGGGCGCCAGCGCCGCGGCAGTGACGAGTTCTACCACAGGAAGCCGTCGCCACGCGGCGATCCGGTGGGCTTCAACGGGCGGAAACTGTCCCCGCCGTCACGCGGTGGGGTCACAGGAAGAGGAGGAGACGGACGCAGGGAGGCTTTTCAAAAACACTTCCAGGGGTTGGGGGGGACCAGGGGGAGGTCTCCTCTCTCTCTCCCCAGTCTGGTGAGAGATAGGTTGCCTCAGACGGGGAGGTTGGGCTGGAGACACGAGGAGGAGGAGGGCGGAGGTCAGGGCCGGTTCAGAGACCTCAGTCCCAGTGCGAGAGCAGAAGAGCACAGAGGAGGCGCAGGGAGGGACAGGGGCAGGAGGATGGGACACGGTCCCGACAGAGACCGGCGAAGGGAGGAGCCCCACCAGGAGAGGAGCCCCCCCTTTAAAAGGCAAAGAAGAGAAGAGAGTCTTGGGTAAATTTGAAAGCCGAATCCTTTTGCAGCTCTAACGCTGGAAAAAAAGGAAACAAAGAATTCAGGGGATTCTCCAGACTCTTCTTTTATTTGACATGACACAAAATAATAACTTGGCTTGAAGCTTCCTTCTCATTTCTGCAGATCTTTTTTTTTTTTTTGTAGATACTCAAAATTGTTATTGCATATGGAAGCTTTAATGGTGTTTAAATATAATAATAATTATTCTGCATTGTTAGCTGCCCAAAGTATTTTAATGTCATAGCCATGTGCGATTCATGAATTCATCTTAATGTGATTTTTTTTATTTTTATTTTTTTTAAACCACTTGTGAAGATGCCACGGTTCCGTGTATCGTTGTTGAACCATGTCACCTCCTCTCATGCTGTCACAGGTACAGGATTGAGGAGGACTTTGGGGGACAGCGTTCCTCGGTGCACACCTCCCGGGACAGGTTTGGAGGAACCGGTCAGGGGAGCGTCCCGCTCGGAGACGCCCGCCCTCTCGGGCCGCTGGTCATTGAGCACGACCACGGGATCTCTCAGAGAAGGAAGACGCCGCAGTGGGAATCAACCCATCAGGACTTTAACCGTCAGAGGAGTCCCCTCCCACTCGTCCCGCCACAGGAGCGCTTCAGGAAGTCCGACGCCCTTTCCCGGGACACCTGGAGAGACTCCGCCCGTCCCGAGTCCCGGAGGAGCCCCGTGTCCCAGGACAGGCCCAACGCCGTGAGGTACCCTCAGAGAGAGGGGTCCGCGAGCATGAGGGGGAGGGGCGGGCCTCGCCCTGCCAGTGGGCGGCCCCATCGCGAGCAGGAAGTCAAGACGGGACCGCTCAGGAATCCAACACACCTGCAGCAGCAGCAATGCACCCTGGGATATCAGGATCCTCCTCATCGTGTGGAGCACAGACCTGGACCTCGAGCCTTCAGAGAAGATTCTCACAAGGATCTGATGGAAGGGAACGCTCAGTGGGGCGGAGTCAAGGCGTGGGACCACGAGCGACCCCCTAGGGGCGACCCGGACCCAAAGATGCCCCGCCAACGTCTGCGTGGCTGGAACGACCTGACCACCACCACCACCACCACCACCACCAACAACAACAACAACAACAGCAGCAGCAGCACGCCGTCTGTGGAGGAAACGTTAACCATCAAAGTGGACATGACGCGTCCCGTGAAGCAGAGCAGGTAGAGTATGTTTTTATTTCAATCCTCCACGGCGAGAGGTGAAAGTTCACACTTCTGTTTCTGAGCTCGTAAATAAAGGACAGAAAAAAAACCACAGAGGAAGAAAGAGCGACAGATTTCGATCTGAGTGGATCCTGAAACATGGAGTCAGGAGCTGTTGGAACAAACATCTTCCAGACCTGAGGCCTCAGACATGTTCACGTCCAGGCCCTTAGATCAGATGGAAGACCAGAGAGATGTTCACGCTGCAGTTTGAAGTGAAAATGGAAGAAGAGAAGAGAAATCAATCTGGGGAACGTTTTGGGAAGGTCAGCATGAGGGAAATGGCCATGAAACCACCTTCAGAACAAATACATATTCACCTGGAAGCATAGAAGCTGCCTCTTGGATCGGATTCCACATCAATGGCAGACTTCTCTTGTTTTGAAGAAGGATCTGGAGGAAAATAAGGCACTGGTGAAATTGAAGAAACCTGCTGAATGAGAACATCTCAAAACCTCCGGAGAACAGAATCTGTCACTGAGGACCAATAACTGAACGAGAGGAGTGGATCTCCTGAAAGGTGATTGGTTGATGGAGGACCCACATGATGGAGGACTTTTCCTCATGGTGAAGGCCAAAACTGAAAATGGACCTGAGAAGAAGCAAAGATCTGGATAATGGAAGCGTGTCACTGGATTTTTTTTAAGGAAAACAAAGGAATCTCATGGATTGGGTTGAGGAGACCCGAAGCAGGTTTTGGATTTCCTCTCACCCCAGATGTTTTACTTGAACATCTCAAAGGAACGTAGACCTCTTCATGCAGAAGGAAGATTTAAAGGAATTTTACTGTGTGCCACTTTGGAATGTTTGGAAGTTTCTTTCTTTGGAGTTTTGCTGCTGCTTATTTGTGTGTGAGACGACGACCTTTTTTGGGGGGAAGAGGCTCTGACCTTCCTCCTCTGGTCCTGAGGATGTTCACTGATCCATCTGAAGAAACGTCAGCATCTAAAGAAGAAAAACGGGACAATGTTTGAAACTCGGTGAATACAGGAAATGTTTTTTTTTTTTTTCCCCACAAGAGAAGATGAACAAATGTTGCCAAAGACGGATGGAAACCTGGAGGTTGAAGCCATGTGGAGCTGGAGAAGAGGATGAAGAGGAGGATCAGTTCTCCACGCTGAAGATGGTTTGAATATGTCAACAGAAGCATTTCTGACAAATCTCGGTTCACACGGCAGGTCGGATTTTAGAAGAAAAAACGTTCTCCATCACTGGTTTAAGGAAACTTCATTTGCGCCGATGGATCCTAGAAGATGAACGGATCCTGGAACATTGAAATGTGAATTTATTTTGGAAAACTGGATCCTGCATGTTCACTGTGGGGAGTCTGAGGGATGATGGGATATGTCCTCATCCAGGATGAAGGATTCTGGATCTTCTCCACTGTGGATCAATCTGACACATGAGTGTTATGAAGGAGATACGAGATGTGGATGGTGAAACGCCCTTTTTAAAATGGACTGGTTTCATTTTGAAAATCTGAAATCTGCAGCTTCCAGATTCCGAAGAAGGAACATAAACGTCATCGGGTCTTGTTGGAAGAGGAAACGGAAGTAAAACAAAAAAAAAACTTCTGAAAACCTGATGAGCTGGAGAAACGTTTTTAGGAGGAGATGTGAAGGTTGGGGATTTAAATGAATCTGAGCCAGGAACACACAACATCTGGATTACAGTCCGAGGGGGGGGAAAACACCTGGAGAAGCTGAATCCTCCTCGGATCTGTGGACAGGAGAATCTGACGGAGGGGAAAATGGTTTTGGTTGTGTCTCAGACTTTGGATTTAAGAGATGTGGCTGGAAAAAGAAAATCTTCACCCACGACGACGTGAACATCTGAAGAAGGTTCAAGAAAAGTGGAAAAACTGCAGAAGCCGTGAAGATGTGCTCCAGCTGTGCTGAGAACCAAAGAAATGAAGATGGAGTGAACGGAAGGAGAAAAGAAGTGTGAACTTTCACCCGTCTGTGTAAAAAGAAGAGAATCCTTCTCGCCTCTCACTTTATTTATCTTTCCGTAGAACACGTTTTGGTTTGTGTGTGTGTGTGTGTGTGTGTATAATATGTTCACTCTGAAGCACAGGAAAGGTAAGTGCCCTGGGTAAGGTAAAGCTCGTATTTATCTTCTTCTGATTAGAAACGGAAAGATGGGTGGATTATTATTTAATTTTTTTTTGAAATGTCGTCACACCATAAAAAATGTAAATAAAATGGTTCATTTCTATAACTTATTAAATGTAGTTATGAATGACGTCATTGACCCGTCTCTCCTCCTGCTCCTCGTCCTCCTCCTCCTGCAGCCAGCTGTGTTACTCCTCGGACCGGCAGCTCTCTCTGGACCTGGTCAACGTGGGACGTCAGCGTCTGGACTTCCTGCCCATGCTGGAGCATTCTGGGACGTACCAGGAGACGTCGGTGCACACGGGCACCTTCGCTCAGGAGATCATCGCGCTGGTGCATCAGGTCAAAGGTCAGCGCCGCTGAAATCCCTTTCTTTTATTGAAGAACGTCTCCACCTATTTTCTCTATCACTTTGCTTTTATTCATCGGCAAATTGTTTGGTCTGGAAAATGTTTCCTTTTCCTGCTTGCGACAAAATGTATCGAAATAGGAGCTCGGTGTGACCTTGACGTGCGTCTGTGTCGTGTAGAACAGTATTTCAGAGACGATGGCGTCACCCTGAACCAACGTTTCTCCGCTCCTCAACCGGGAGGATTCTCCGAGGAGGAGACCACGGAGCTGACGCTGGACCAGAGGTTCACTTCGAACCGGTAGGTCCAGAATAAAAAATTGAAAAACCAAACTCTTCAATACGCGCACACACACACACACACACACACACACACACTTTTATTTATTTTGTGTTCCTGTCCTCTTCAGAGGCTTCAGCCTCGACATGGACTCTCTGCTGGACGACGTGGATCCCCTGGACTCGATGCAGGTAAATAAAACGTCCCGCGAGTCCTGAGCGGCGATGATGTCATGGGCTGCGAGCGAGTGAACTTCCTGGTTGTTGTGATGTCAGAGCGAGCAGCCGGTGCGGGGCCCGGGCGACCTGAGGCACGACCTGGAGCGGCGGCGCCAGGAGAGGCTGGAGGGGGTGAAGGTCACCATCCGGGGAGGCTTCCTGTCCCAGCGTCCTCGCGGAGCAATCGGGTGAGGCCACGCCCACCTCTCCACAGGAACTGAAATAATAATGTCGCTCAAATGTGTAACACGTGTTGTTGTCAGTGATGAAACGTCACCGGACCAGTTGGAAGACCACAGATTCTCCACCTGGTCCGAGGAGCCGAGCAGGAGCCACGAAGGCCACGTGGTGAGTCCTGACCTTTGACCTTTGACCCATGGCCTCCAGCTGATGGAGTTAAAGAACCCAATGTCTTGTGTGTTCAGCTTCAGAGACGAGGAGCTTCCTTCAGACAGAACCTCCAACGCAGGAACCAACGCTTCACAGCCGGGCAACAGTTCCACCGCAGCAACCCCGCAGGTAACTCCCCCCTGACCTCTGACCTGCCACCCTCCAATTCCCATCGTCTCACCTCTCTTTCTTCTTCTTCTCTCAATGATGCTTGCAGGTCCTAACTGGTGATTGGACGGTGGGAAGGTATTTCATTGATTCACAGCTGATCACACATTATTGAAGTTAAAAAAAAAACGTTTTTGGGCGGAAATGTTGAATAAATAAAACGCGCGTGCGTGCGTGTGTGAGACTGAATTTGATTGGATGAAACGTTTCACCTTTACCTCCGTGGTTCACATTAAATGCTTGTGTTGTCTTCATCTAAATCAATATAAACCTCAAAGCATTTTTAAAACAAACGTTCCCCGCCATCGATTCAACGTGCATTCGTTCATTTAAAATTTTATTTGTCGTCTGTGAAGTTAAAGAACTTTTCCGAGGTCGAGGTGAAATGATCTCGATGCGTCTCTCTTCCGGCCGAATTTTAGAAATTAAAAATTTGATTTTGTATGATTCTCCGTGTCAAAGTCAACCTTTGACGATACGATTCATATCACAACTGAAATTCTATACCAAAAAAAAAAAGCTAAATTGCACAAATATAGTTTGAAATGTCTTGTTAGAATTTCCCTTTTTCTGCTTGTCACAAAATGTATAAAAATGAATTCTAATAAAATAACAAATATTCAAACAATATGAGTCATCAAATATTTTTAAAAATGACACATTTGAATTTATTTAAAACTGAGTGAAAATTCATGATACAAAAATGTTGTTTTTCATCACATTTTTCAGACTTTTAACTGAATCTATTTGTGTTTCTCACAGTAACGCACAACATCACACATTAACACATCAACACTGACCCTGTTAAGGCACAAATGAAAAGTAAAACCTGATCCCAGGTCAGGTGTCTTCTTTAGAAAACAGATTTTCATCCTTATGTTTCTTGGAAATAGATTTACCTTATTTCTTGGCTAAATGTTCACATTGTTGAATTGGTTTAAAAAAAAAAAAAAGTCCATCACATAGTTATAATATTTATAAAATATAATATGGCTCATACGGAAGGAAAAGCATCAGAAAATGGCCGTGGCTCCTCCTGCACCGGGACCTCCGGGTGGCCCCTGAGACCCCGGAGGGGACCTCCTCCTCCAGTGTGGCGAGTGTCGACGTGTTTCCATAGAAGAAGAAGCAGTGGGTGTGGTTGGAGGTTTTCAGAGGCGAGAGTCGCAGGGCAGAGGTCGGAACGCCGCCTCCGTGTTCTCCTCCATGATGATGTCGAAGCGGCACATTAAAGGCCTGAAGAAGAACGGAAAACACAGAAAGTTCACGTGATGAGTCTGAGATTTGGAAAAAAAACAAAACACTTCCCTGTGACCTTTGACCCCGCACCGTTCAGGATGCTCCAGAGGCGTGAGGCGGATGCGCAGCAGGCGGATCTTGTATCGCGGGCCGATGACGTTCCCCGTGTTGACGCGCAGCGAGATCTTCTGCACGGGCTGCAGGTCTTCGTCGAACTGAGCCAGCAGACGCGTGGAGGTGTACTGCTCCAAGCGGAAGAGTTTACTGAGAGGAGAGAAGCTGATCGTCATCTCAGCCTGGGAATTAAAACGTCTCCGGGGACGAGGCGGCGTCCAGCCGTCATTCCAGGTCACTCAATAATCATTTGAAATTCACACTTTTGAACGTCTGACTGTTATCAGCAGAAAAAACGATTTTCCATTCGCTCGCGTGTCTTAAGTCAGGCCCTTTTTGTCCTGATGCCTGTGTGTGTGTGTGTGTGTGTGCCGTTGTCTCACTGGTCTATTCGAGCCTCGCTGAAGCTGCGGCCGCTGTGCAGACGGATGTAGAACACGCCCCAGCGCAGATACTGGTTCCAGGTGACCATGTCCACTCTGTAGATGAGCTCTGTGGGACGCACACTTTGCGTTATACTCCCATTTGTGTTATTTGCACACTGTAAAGCTGGGAAATGAGGTGTGTGTGTTTTTCCTCAGACTCACTCCTGTAGGGCAGCGTGGCCGTGGTGCTGAAGAAGATTTTGGTCTGTCCGAGGCGCAGCAGAGTGTCTCGCCACTGCGCCACGTCGTAACCTGCAGGTAACGCACAAGCAAGTCGACTGAGCCGCACAAAAAAAAATCACAGCAACATCACTTTTCTTTCCGGGCTTTTCTGATGGCGTGCAGGTGGACGGGAAGTCGTCCGTCCCTACCGAAGGCGGGACAGGAAGCCGGTTTGAAGGCCTCGCACTGCAGACAGCGTGCGTCCACAAAGTCGCTGTAGGACGCGCAGGGGAAACCTGCCAGGCTGCACGTCCGGTTCAGAGCGCACAAGTAGAGAAACATGGAGCGCTGGTGGTCGCACACAAAGTACGATTTACCTGGGGGGGGGGCGAGAGAGACCATAGCTGAGTGTGTGTGTGTGTGTGTGTGGGTGTTTGCTCTCTCAGTGGGTATGTGTGTGTGTGTGTGTGTGTGTGTGTGTGTGTGCGTGCGTGCGTGCGTGCGTGTTTGTTCTCTCAGTGGGTACGTGTGTGTGTGTGTGTGTGTGTCTGTTTGTGAGTGTGTGCGTGCGTGTTTGTTCTCTCAGTGGGTACGTGTGTGTGTGTGTGGGTGTTTTTTTTCTGTGTGTGTGTGTGTGTGTGTGTGTGCGTGCGTGTTTGTTCTCAGTGGGTACGTGTGTGTGTGTGTGGGTGTTTTTTTTCTGTGTGTGTGTGTGTCTGTTTGTGTGTGTGTGTGTGTGCGTGTGCGTGCGTGTTTGTTCTCAGTGGGTACGTGTGTGTGTGTGTGGGTGTTTTTTTTCTGTGTGTGTGTGTGTGTGTGTGTGTGCGTGCGTGTTTGTTCTCTCAGTGGGTACATGTGTGTGTGTGTGTGTGTGGGTGTGTTTTTTCTGTGTGTGTGTGTGTGTGTGTGTGCGTGTTTGTTCTCTCAGTGGGTACATGTGTGTGTGTGTGTGTGTGTGGGTGTTTTTTTTCTGTGTGTGTGTGCGTGTCTGTTCTCTCATTGGGTACATGTGTGTGTGTGTGTGTGTGGGTGTGTTTTTTCTGTGTGTGTGTGGGTGTGTGGGTGTGGGTGTTTTTTTCTGTGTGTGTGTGTGTGTCTGTTCTCTCATTGGGTATGTGTGTGTGTCTGTGTGTGTGTGTTTCCTGTGGCTGCCTTTACCTGCAAAGATGCTCTTGGGACACCCGGGCTGGTCGGCTCCTCCGTTGGCGTAGAAGTCGATGTGACCGTGCGCTCCTCTCAGACCGAAGGCTGGAAAACAGTCGGCTTTGAATCAGAGATGATATTGTGGATGAACGAAGGCAACTTCCTGTCAGTGGGAGGAGCCTGAGTGAAGACGCTCACAGTCCATGTCGGTGTGAAGAACGTCCACGAACATGGCGTCCGAGGGGTCCAGGCGGTCCTCTGCCGAGGCGCTGGTGAACATCGGCCCGGCCGGGTCCAGACCTGCAGAGGTTTTGATATTTATATGTATTTCATGAAGACTGATATTTAACACGAACAAAGAATGTGATGCCTAATGATGAAAAATCGCGTTTTCTATTGGTTTATTCCTCGCTAACTACTCGTACAACTTTACATTTCAATGAATCCATAAAAAAAAAAAACTCTTTCATGTTCTCACCTGTGATGCGTCCGATCTTCCCCTTCAGGTTGGCCCCCACGTATCCGGCCAGGTGAGCTCCCAGACTGGCCCCGATGAGATGGACCGAGCTCAGGGAGGCGCCTTCCTCCTG
This sequence comes from Colistium nudipinnis, assembly GCA_016785305.1. Taxonomy (NCBI): domain Eukaryota; kingdom Metazoa; phylum Chordata; class Actinopteri; order Pleuronectiformes; family Rhombosoleidae; genus Colistium; species Colistium nudipinnis. Next base: position 118,537 of record JAFBJU010000773.1, read on the forward strand.
CAGACTCACAACAGACAGGGCGTCGCATTCGGGGTACACACACGCACAAAAAACAAACACACGCACAAAGGGTCCATTTTCTCTCATGGAAAATAATCTCTGTCAACCTTCATATTGTGTTTTTAGCATTTCATTTCTTGTGTATTTCATGTATTATTATTATACTTTAAACGTATTATTGTGTCCGCCTCTCCTCTCACCTCCATGGTGGCGATGAAGCCGGTCAGGTTGTGCGCCGCCTCCCTGGTGTACGCCACCGCCGTGAAGTAGTTGAGGTTGGCCGCGCCCCGGTTCCAGTCCACCACGATGACGTTCATGTCCTCCTGCCGGACCAGCAGGCCAACCAGGTGGTCGATCCAGATGGGCGGCGCCCCCGTGGGCCGGTAACCGTGGACCACGAAGGCGGTGGGCCGGGACAGGCGGAGGAGGGGCTGCGAGGAGAGGCGGCGGTGGCTGAGCTCGCGGCCGCAGCCCGGGTTGGTGCGCGTGTAGAGCAGCAGACGCACGTACAGGCTGGTTCCCAGCAAGCAGTGCGACAGGTCCAGGTCGGTGAAGTTATCGCAGGGCTCGCCCTCGCCGCTCTGCTCCTCACCTGAGGGGTCACAGACGCACACGCGGCCGGGGATTATGGGAAAAGGGAAAGAAATCCGGCGTACAGCTTCCAGGAGTGCGTTGGATGAGACGAGGTCCGAGGTCACAGCGTCCTCCTCCACTTGGAGGTCAAAGGTCAGAGGTGACCCCTTTAGCTCTGTGCTATTTCAGGAAACGAACTGTATCCACATTTTTATTTCCCAGATTCCATTGCGTGTGGGAGTTTAAAGACTGTAAGCGAACTGGAGCCAGGCTCTCAAATATTTGAATTTCAACATTCAAAGCATCTCATGCATTTGTCACAGTGTCCATCGCGCTTTCTGGGTCAAATCAGCCAAGTCAATGTATCTGATTTTCAGCTGCACTTCCAAACAGCATGATGGGAAATCCTAATCTACGCGGGAGATGCGTGAGGGCGCTCTCCATCCTCTCACGTAACGACCGCGTCCGCAATGAATAGACAGGAGGATCAGGGCGCTATAAAAAAACCTCCTCATCCCCTCAGCACCCGCCCCGTCCCCAACACAACAGGTGATTACAGCTGTCCGTCAAAGCAGGAGGGCGGGTCCAAGGGGCGGAGGAGGCCCCAGTGCAGCCCCGCATTAGCGTGTGCGTGTGCTACTGTACATTTGCTTTTACAGCAGCAGACAAAAGCAGAAGCTGATTTTCTTTTTCTATTTTAAACCTGAACCTGGAGCAGATGGAGTTGACTTCAAATAATCTGTTCCTTCCCACACCTGACTAAGCTGCTCCTTTCTGCACACAGACACACAAACAGACGCACAACCTGGGTCTTCGGAGTGCGACACAGTTGGTTTTTTAGTATCTCTTTTGTGTGTGTGTGTGTGTGCGTGTGTTCTTACCTTTGCAGAGCACGAGGAGTCCCAGCAGAGCCAGGCGTCCGCAGGTCAGCATCCTTCGTCCCACACAGAGCCTCGAGCCGAGGAGTCACGCCGAGGACAGAAGGAGCTCCGACTGAGGAGAGCAGGAGGTGACGGAGGGAGGAGGGAGCAGAGGAGGAGACGCAACCGGAGACGACCGGAAACAAGCAGCGGCTGAGGTGAAAATAAAATCATCATTGAATGTTCTGTTATTTAGTGACTTTTCTCTCTTCAGTTATAATATTATAAACTCAACTTTATTTCGCACACATTCATTCATCACATGCAGAAACATTCATACAGGTGATCAAAAATAAAGATTTAAAGTTTAAAATGAAAACTGCAACTTATAATATTTGTGTTATTTGTTATTGAGATCAAATGTGGCGGCTGAAAACTGCCTTTTCTTCTATTGCACAACAAGATGAAAAAAAAACCCTGGTAGGGGCCCCGGGCTCCTCACAGCGTCGTGTTGGTTCCTCTCCCCACTGCGGTTATGGGTTATTAATAGCTCCTCTGACTCTGACCACAGAGCACCCAGCCTATCCTGCCCTGTACTCACCGAGCTTCTGCATCAACACATGTAATTTAACTTCCTCAGGCTCCAAAGCCTGAAGAGAGAGAGTGTGTGTGTGTGTGTGTGTGTGTGTGTGAGTCCCTCTATGTGTGTTTGTGTCAGGCGCAGGTGAAAGGTCAGCGGGATGTCACAATGTTCCGGCCAGTTAAAGAGCTTATGGTCAGAGGCCACGCCCCCCACCCATCAGCAACCTGACTTGGCTAAAAAACGTTGCAAAGGATGCTGCTGTTGCCGGGGCAACGGAGGTCAGGAGGGTCTATAATAAGAGTCCTCAGCTAAAGCAGCACAGATAATCACAGCTCAACCGTCCCAACCAGTGTGTGTGTGTGTGTGCGTGCGTGCGTGCATATGGATATGTGGGGATCAGTCAACTTTAAACCACTCACTCTCATTTATTTCTTTTATTTTTTTGTGTGTGTTTCGTTGGATCACATGTTCTTGCAGCCAATTAAAAAACACGCGTGTGCATGTGCGTATGTATGCGGGTGTCAGGCTCCTGACCTCCTGTGGCTGGATGCTAAAGGACACGGTCCGCAGGTCCACGGTGTGGATGACGTCCAGCCACGGGATGAACCAGAACAGGCCTGCAGAGAGCGGTGAGGTTTCTTCCATCATACACACGTTACACGCCACGCCGTGATTACATGTAACAACATGTCTCACACGTGTTGTGGTGCCATGGATTCATTCATAATTTTCAACCGTTGAGCCTGAGCTGTGTCATTTTAAGATAACGTTTAATTTCTCCTTTTTTATCACTCCAAACAGGAAATAGAAATATAGAATAGAAATAGACTTTATTGTCTTTGTATGTTACACACACAACGAAATTTGGGGAGCTACTCCGCATGGTGAAAATAGTGCAAGTTACAAAAAATAAAAAAATACACATATTTATATATAGATAAAAGATAAAAGATAAGAGGTGGGAGCTGACAAACAGACTGTAGCTCTATACCCAGAATTATTATTGTTATAACAGACTGAGGTGAGACTCCGGCGTCAGCTGACCTTAGCACACATCCAGGCTGTGAGGGGGAAGGTGAGGAGGATAAAGGCCGCGGACAGGAGGGTCAACAGCGGGGCGGCGACCCGCAGCGCCCCGCCGGCCCTCGGTGCTCCATCTGCCCCTGAAACACAGGCAGACGGTCGGTGACACTGAGAAGTCCGAGCCGGGCTCAGGTTCGTGAAGTGCACACTGCCAATTTCTTCCGACCGTGTTGCCTTCACTGACCTGTGTTTCGCTCGGTGGCCTCACATGCGCCCCGCGACGCCGACCTTGTTGACTCCGGGCATCGGCGTGCAGCCTCATCGATGATCGATCAGCGATCGATACCGCAGAGAATCCACGAGGATCAGTGGTGTTAGACCCGTCCCGTATGTTTGCGTCAGGTTGCCAAGCAACGCGGACACGCCCCTGCGGTTTCAAAATAAGATTGAGAAAATAAATAGAAAATAAAACTCTGATTATTAACAGAGAAACCAGCTTTATGATATTTTATTGTCCTTGGTTTCATATTTTAAACCTTATACATGCTTTTTAAGACCCCTTAGAACAGATTTGTTTCTTAAGAAGCGAAATGTCTTTAGTTGTACGATTTTGCACTTTCAAATAATAAGATGTTTTAATAATTATTATTTTAATTATAAGATTATAATCTTTCATTATCTCTGCAGAGAAAATTGCAGAACACAAGCACTTCCTGGTCTCAGTGGTTTTCTCTCTCACTCTCTCTGTTGCTCTCTCTCTCTCTCTCTCTCTCTCTAATTTCAGCCTGCACCATCACTCTCTGTTCTGAGGAAGCCGAGGGGTTGTGTTTGGTTCAGTTGATGTCTTCTGAGGCCGGTTTGTCCTCGCCATGGCAACTGCTTTGCCATTGTGTTACCACGGCGCCATCAGCCTGAAGGAGGCCGAGGAGCTCCTGGACGAGAAGAACAAAGATGGAGCTTATTTGATCCGGGACAGCCAGACCCTCCAGGGAGCCATGTGCCTGTGTGTGTAGTGAGTATTCTTCAAAACAACACAACACACGGTCTGATTGATATATCTGATTCATATATATAATATTATACATATATATATATATATACATGGTACATATATATATATATATATATGTACCATGTATATATATATATATGAGAAAGAAAGGTCTTTTTAATAGCGAATGTGATCATAAGTTCCTGTTTCCTTGTTCTTTTTTAAGTGTCATGTATTGTTTCACTTCTTGGTTTATCTTTCCAGTAAAAAGAAGATGGTGTATACATACAGGCTGTTCCAGACACGTAATGGACAGTGGACACTCCTGGTAAACACACACGCAGTGCGTATGCCTTCCACAATACTTACATCACAAGTCCACGTCAAAGCATTAAGTTGAAACCCTGTAACTTTGAGCTCTGAGCTCACCGCCGCGAGTGGAAACTGCTCTGCACGTACACGCATCACAACATTTTGTACAACCATGTTGGCCTCTGTGCTTCCTTCGGGCTGGCTTTTTTTTTTCTTAAGTTCCGCTCGAAGCCACAAGTCCAGTGTGCGAAGGTACAGAAGAGTTTGAGCCTCCAGAAAGCAGAGGATACCAAGTTCTTTCTTCTCTGCTGTGTTTCCAGTCTGCAGAAGGTGTTGCGTTTAAGACGTTGGATGATCTGATCTGTCACTATAAGAAAAAGCACCAGGGCCTGGCCATGCACCTGTGCTGCTCCGTGAAGAGGAAGACGGCCTTTCTGGTCAGGCCTCACAGAGCACCTGCAACCCCATGTGAACGAGGGTCAAACAAGGACCCTGAAGAAACTAGTGAAAATGACTGTATGTCCCACACACCTACACGCGCACACACACATACATTTAAATATATATATATATAACTTTTTTCTTCCTTTAGATGATGATGTCAACTCCACCTATGTTGAAGTCCTTCCTTAGTAACGTTCAGCATCGAACAAATGAAACAAAAGTGGGGGATCAAATTCAAAAGAATGAAAAAGAGACTTGGACAGTGGCTCTTTGCCTGGTGTCCCATAGTTTTGGTTCTTTCCAGGTTTTAGATCAGTCCAGAATGAACCATGTCACTAACTATTCGATGGATTAAAAAAAAAATCCTTTGTATCTGAAAATGTGAGTATTCCTCATGAAATTTTTTTGGTTTGAAAATGTGAATAGTATCATCACCTACGTTGAAATAGTTCATCCATCTCAGTGGGTCTGGTGGTTTTACATGTTTATAAAAAAGTCAGTAGAAAACCATGACAAGAAGAAAACCACAATAAGTCAGATATTGTCACAGTTCAGAGATGGCATATTTAAGTTGAAGTAAAGACATTAAAAATAACTCTCCCATTTATTTTTATTTGTTGCAGAGATCTATTTGTGAACATTAATAGACTCTCTTCACACAAATATTCATACTGTATATATGAGTCAATAAATGTTCTGTTTAATTGTATATCTTTTGTGCGGTCTGTGACTGTTGTATGGAATTGGGTATGGAATTAGTGAGCAATGATTTATATACGTAGATTTGCGTGCCCAAACGCATGTAACCAGTTTCCACACGTTCGTCCGGTCCGCCTCTCCGGTGACGTCACTAGCGTGGACTCTTTCATCACGTCCAACGGGTGGAATCTTTTAGTTGTAGTTACATCATAGAATCATAGTTTGTTTTTGTTCATGTTTGTGCTGAAAGTTTGTGATCGGATTGATTTTAAACCAGAGTGGTTAATATATGATACTAATATACATTAAAGTTAATGGACACCAGGTGTTCCCCCCTCATACATGGTCCGTTCCGGTTTGAAGCGGAAGGCGGGAGGAAGCTACGCTCTGTTGATGTTGATGTTCTGGGGCAAAGCTAAAACATCACAGGTACAAGCTAACACAACATAATCACAAACACACACACACACACACACACACACACACACACACACACACACTTCAACCGTATCAGACGGTAGTGCCTCACACACACACTTCAACCTGCAGGATACTTTAGTTCCGTCCGTATATCGCGCAAAACTGGACATAAGCCGTTAGCTCGTGACTGGACATTAGCCGTTAGCTCTTGTTAGCTTCGTGGACGTGGTTCGTGGTGTCTGTGCGTCGTTGTGTTGTTCCACTGTTTGTTGTCTCCTGCAGGATGGACCTGACCACGTGTCTCAAGTCCCTGCTGTTGGCTGTTCACCAATACAGAGACAACAGGAGCACACAGAGCGCAGCTCAGCTGCAGAGACAGGTGGAGGTGAGCAGACACACGCACACACACACGCACACACAGCTCATCAGAAGGTTCATTTACTGAAGGACAACATGTAAACACTTGAAATGAAAGTAAAGACACAGTCTTCCGTTTGTGTAACGCTAAAATAACAGGCCAAAACGATACTACAGCTTTGTGTTCATTTACATCAGTGTTGTGTGTTTGCAGGAAGTCTCGGGGCTGAAATGTGACCAGCTGCTGACCTCAGGTCAGGTTCTGCCCAGTGAGTGTGTGAGTGGACTGGTGGAGCTGGCTGGAAACCCCAACACCTGCCCGGCCCTGACGAGCTCCATCATCTCCCTGCTGGCACAGCTAGGTGGTGTGAATCTGTACATCCACGGAATACACACACCCCTACACAACCCACACAACATGTCCCAAGTACTGGTGCAGTTTTATTATGTGGGCATCACAGCGACGATATTGTGATGTCAGATGCACACAAATGCCAACTTACAAGTGAAATGAAGATACAAAGAAATGAACAACAAACTGAGGCATAATAAAGTCAAATTTAATTATGTCACCATTTAAAAGAAGTGCTGTGCTGTGAAATGAAAAAAGAAACCATCATTTATTTCACACTCTCCTGCAGCCGGTGACGACGAGAGTCGGGAGATTCTTCACAGCAGCTACAACCTCACCAGCACCCTGGCCTCCGTCATCCATTGCCACAGCGCTGCACCAGGAGAGCCACTGGTCCTGCAGGTAAATCAATCGCTGCAGGCCACTGGCTGTCCACACACACACACACACTCTCATTTCAGCTGTCACTAGCAGAGTAGATTATGTCGTAGTTATGAATTTGTGGCCTTTTTTACATGTGTATTAAGCTAGGAACTCTGTTTTGGACCATACGTGACGCTGTATTTGTTTGTCAGTGTTTGCAGGTTCTGCAGAAGCTGACTTACAACACTCGCGTCTTCCAGTCGACAAACTACCTCCACGAGCTCGTCGCTTTCCTCATGGCCAACATGTAAAAGCTACATTTCCACATCGCACTGTCAGATACAGTACATCGAAGCGGAGGAACAGCTTTTTTTTTTTAATGTATTCTTGCTCTTTTCCCCCCCACAGCCAGTCTCATAATGATGACATCATCATGCCCTGCCTCGGCCTCATGGCCAACCTGTGTCGTGACAACCACTCCGTGCAGAGCCTCATCAAATCTCTGGTGAGGGATGCAAGGAGTAAGGTGGCTCCATGAATATGACGCCTCGGTTCTTGTGTGTAATGCTTGCGTGTGTGTGTGATTTGTAGGACAATGTGAAGCCGTTTTATCGCACGCTGATCAACTTCCTGGCTCACAACAGTCTGACTGTGGTGGTCTTCACCTTATCCATACTGTCCAGCCTCACCCTGAACGAGAAGGTCGGAGAGAAGGTAAATGAAGGGATTGTTTGAATTCAAAAAGTGACAGATGAGCACACTGGACTCACTGAGCACTCACAGGAACGCCTGTATCATCATTTATTATCGAGAGCAAAGTAAACTTTCCTTGAGAATATCGTGTTCCTAATACATTCTCCAATGAGTACCAGCAATCGACCACGCTCGTCTTCTGTGTGTGTGTGTGTGTGTGTGTCACCCCTCAGCTCTTTGATGCAAAGAACATACACCAGACTTTCCAGCTGGTATTCAACATCATCGTGAACGGCGACGGAACTCTGACGCGGAAATACTCCGTTGACCTTTTGGTGGACTTGTTGAAGAATCCCAAAATAGCCCACTTCCTCACACGGTACGAACACAGACGCCCACGGACATGGCTGGGTTAACTACTGTGGTGACCAGGGCACCACATAGACTGAGTTGATGTTGATTCTTTTCTTTCTTTTTGCTTCCTTGCTAGGTATCGGCACTTCACAGCATGTCTGTCTCAGGTTTTAGGACTGTTGCAGTCAAAGGATCCAGACTCTGCTGCCAAGGTGAGAGACCACTCGCAATTCAAAATGACACAATTGGTCTGTTTGTTATTTCCACTGTCAAAAAAAGAGCTCATCTGAGACCTGTGGTTAGGGCGGACATTTAGGTTCTTTATAAAAGTAGGTCGCGGAAAGACATGTTAGAAAATGTAACCCTGATGAGTGTGTGCGTGCGTGCAGGTTTTGGAGCTCCTCCTGGCCATGTGCAGTGTGTCAGGTCTGCGCTCGCTCCTGTGTCAGGTGGTTTTCAAACCACCAGCCAACCACAGAGCGGCGGGGGGCCGGAGGCAGGGGGCCGCTCTGAAGGAGGAGTCCGGGGTGGCCCTGGTGCAGTGGTTGAGTTCTCCGGTGGAGGGAGCAGAGTCGTGCTCTCTGCAGGCTCTGCATCTGCTGCACGAGCTGCTGAAGGTACCACCACACGCTGGAAAACCGCAGCTTCTTGGTGTACAGTTCATATATTTATTATATTTTCTATTACGTTGAATAAAAGATAAATATATATATAAATAATAATAATGATGATGATTATTATTATCATTATCATTATCATTATCATTATTATTCTTGCCGGCTTTAACTGGTCAGATACTTTATATAAAATATAAGTTCTAAGAACAATATCAAATGCTAATAACACAATATTATTCACACCCTAATTCAATTCAACCAATAAAACCTGATTAATGTGTACTTTTAAATGTTTCGATCATATTGTATGTATGATTATGGATCCTGAGTTTAAAACGGTGCCTATCTCGAAGGAATATGCATATTTTACTTTTTTTTTAAAAAAGACACATTTATAGACAAGATAAATGCAAGCAGATGTACAAGAACCCCCCAATCATTATAGATAAATAATTCTCCTGATCATGTAGGAGGCGCTGGGTGCGGAGACGGTACCTGAGTGTCAGGTGGTCTTTGTGGAGATGCTGCTTCCTGTTCTGCTGGAGCTGCTGAGGGGCCTGGACCCTTCCAGGGGAGACGCTCACCTGAGAAAGCACTGCCACCGCATCACACACGTCACCAGTCTGCTGCTCAATATCCTTCACTGCACTGTGTGGCAAATGTTACGGTGTGCCTCCGATCCTGCTGGTTCTGTGGAGCCTTAACCCCGCCCCCCCTCCCACTCTTGTGCAACCACGACTCCACCAGATCCATCGTGTCCCGTCAGGTGAGCGCTCAAATCTGCCTCTCCCAGGCCGAGTCCCTCCTCTCCTGTTGCCACGGCAACAACCCCCTGACCCGTCTCCCTCCCGGCTCCGACAACGATCTCAGGTGAGTGACAGATGATGATAGAAATCACCAGGTGACGCAGACCGAACTGTACAATGGTACACACAATGTAGCGAGGTGTCTTGAATAAATATGAACAAAAACAAAGTAAAAGGACTGAATACTTTGTGTCAATACCGTTGTGTGTGTTTTTTGTGTGTCTAGTCAGGTGTGTGCTGAAGCTCTGCTGAAGACTCTGGAGTTCATGAGCAAACTGAGACAGCAGGTGAAAGACATGGAGACCAGCTTTTACAGGATGTTACAGGTACGCACACACGCACCCCCACGCACCCCCCGTCCACGGTCTCCAGCCGTCCTCATGGTCTGTCCCCACAGGATCAGAGGATTGTGGCCCCCCTCTCTCTGGCCCTGACGTCCCACCACAGAGAGCGGGTGCAGACTGGACTCTCTCTGTTGTTTGAAGCCACCCCTCTCCCAGACTTCCCCTCGCTCATGTGAGTCCGCCGCACGATGCGACGTCGTTGAGAAGCGATCATCCGATGGATCCACCAATGTAGTTCATTTGCCTCGTGGGCTGCGGAGGAAGTCGTTTTCACCACGTGGTTGTTGACCTTCCTCAGTTTGGGAGAAAGCATCGCGGCCAACAACGCCTACCGCCCGAGGGAGGCCGAGCTGTCCGTCAAACGCCTGGCCGTGCAGGAAGTCCCGCCTCCCAGGACCAACGGCAGTCTACTGGACTCTTCCTGTGGATCCGGCAGAGGCGTCCACAGTCTGGTCGAGAAGATCCAGAACGGCTTGGAGGTACAGCTGCCAAATGTGTTTTGAAGACTGTGAAGATTGGAGCTTTTTTTTTTGAAATCAAACAAAATCCCTCTGGTTTGAAGCTTCAGGAGCAGGTTAAAGACTCCCATGTGTCTGAGATCATCGACGTTTATGCCCAGAAGCTGTCTGCGCTGGCGGTGAGTACGTTTGATACAAGATACGTGTAAATATGTGAAACAACTGTTTGGGTGACTCCATTCAAATGTGCTTTTTTTCCCCCTCTCTGCCTTCAGTCTCAGGAGGGTCGTCTGCAGGACCTGTTGGAGGCCAAGGCTTTGGCTCTTTCTCAGGCCGACCGGCTCATCTGTCAGTATCGCTTCCAACGAGCCCAAGCCGAAGCTGAGGTGACTCGATTATTTGCGTACTTTACGCTATCAAATGAGAAACCACCGACCGCTGGCTTTTGCAGAGCTCTCTAATAAAACGTTGCAGGCTCATAAGCTGGGCTGCCTGCTGAAGGACTCCGAGCGCCGGCGGGAGGACCTGCAGTGCGAGCTGGGTAACCAGGTGCAGGAGGTGGAGCGCTCCAAGGCCGACACGGAGGAGCTGCTGCAGCACAACGCCAGGCTGCAGCACGACTCCGAGGAGCACCAGGCCCTGAAGGGGGCCTACAACGCCCTGCTCAACAGGTCAGAGGTCACAGCCGACTTTGGAGACTTTGTTTGCTGTTGAGACGTGTCAGAGGGAAACGGTTGGAAATTTGTGTTTGATGGAATGTCACGGTTTAGATGTTCAGATTTTGAAAGACTCTCTCTCTCTCTCCTGTGCAGGTTAAACGAGAGCGAGCGTCAGCTGAAGGAGCTCCACCTCGCTCACGTCTCTCTCACCAAACACGACGAGGCTCTGAGGAAAAACCACGAAGCTCTTCAGCTGCAACAGGAGAAGTAATCCGCATCCGGAATTCCTCCACTCGTGCTTCATACTTACTGTTTTTCCTGAACCTGCTCAAATGTCTCTTTTCCTCAGGACGGCGTCGGTGTTGGAGGAGAGAGAGGAGGAGATCAGATCTCTCCGTTCAGATCTGCAGCAGAAAAACAGCGACGTCTCAGGTCAGATTCGAATCTCACAGCTGCTGGGATTCATCCAATCGGGTTCCTCCACGGTTTCCTTCATGTCTGTTTTGCCGGAAACCCAAATACGGGGAGTGTTTCCTCTGAATGTGAATCGGAACCATGAATGTTGGTGCGTCAGGTCTGCGTGACGACCTGAGGGCCGAGGAGGAGAAGAGGAAGGAGAGGGAGGAGGAGAAGAGGGAGCTGGAGGAGACGGTGGACGTTCTGAGGAAGGAGCTGAACAAGACGGAGCAGGCCAGGAAGGACGCCAGCATCAAGGTGAGCACCAGGGTTAAAAGCGAGGACACCGGAGCTCCTACCATACCAGAATATATCGCGATACTCACCATCCTACGATACGATAATATATCGCGATACTCGGGTCGCCGTACGATATTATGGCCATTTGAAATATACATGGCCATTTATGACGTCAGGATTTTTATTGACGCTGGTCGTGATCCTGTTTTCCAGGCGTCGTCTCTGGAGCTGCAGAAGAGTCAGCTGGAGACCAGGCTGAAGCAGAAGGAGGACGAGCTCAACAAGCACTCCAGCATGATCGCCATGATCCACAGCCTGAGCAGCGGCAAGATGAAGAGCGACGTCAACCTGTCGCTCTGAGGCAGGAAAGAAAAACTCTTCATTATTTGAAACCTTTTTAAATGAACTTTTAATAAAATACGTAAAAAAAAAAAAAAAAGGGGTCTGAGACCACCGTCTCAGACTTTTATCCTCCACTCTTCACTCATGTCATCTGATCTTTTTTTCAAATTAAGATCCTATTTTAACCTCTGTATGTGTCTGTGTGTTAAATAAATGATGGATTCCTATTTATTCTGGATTCATACGTCCAGATAAAATGCGAGTGTTTTTTATTTTAATATTCTACATTCTCACAGATTTCATTGAATTATCAAGGACAATAAAACAAATGTAAATTCGTTTCACTTTTTATTGTTATTGATTGTATTGTTGCTTCCTAAAGTCAAGCGTTTCTTCGTGAGGTGAGTATCATGCTGCTTTTAATTTGATTGATATTTTTAACCTGCGATTTCTTCAAATGAGCAACTTTCTCGTGAGTAAAATCTGTATCTGAATAATATTTATATCTAAAAGAAATTGTGTCTCGCAGTGTTTCTGCATCATGGAAAACACATTTCAATTATTTCTATATTATAATAACAAAAACACAAAACTGAAAATAAAATATCATGTTTATTCCCCCCTCACAGTTGAACAATTGCTTTTTTTCAGATTCTTCATGAGCACTTGTGTTGTGTGTGTGTGTGTGTGTGTGTCCTGTGCAGGGTGGAGGTGATGTCTATTTTCTCTCCCGTGTGTTTCCGCAGCTGCCTCCTGTCACTCGGGTTCCTCCACCCGACTCATTCGGCCATGACGCCTCAGCGAGCAGCTCTGAGGAGCTCCCTGCTCCTCCTCGCGCTCCTCTCGCAGGGTGAGTTCCTGTTAAATCTCATTTTTAAAATCTTTGTTGTTGTTATTAATATGACGCAAAGTGTGAGACATATGTTTTTATATGTTCACCTGGGAGGGGGGGCGGGTGCATCTTTTTTGACAGTAAAAAGTGTGGATCCTGTTGTTTTTGAAGGTGTTCAAACGGTCACAGATCAATCAACAGATCAAGTGATCCATGTATTTGTCAGCAAATCATTTTTTGTCATTCCAGACCAAGGTCCTTGAATTCATTTCTCCCAAAAAACTAAAAAACAACAACATTTTCGCTCCTCAGCAATTGTACTAAAGCGTTTCAGTTTGAATCTCTTAACCTGGAATTTTGATTGGCTGTATTTGTTCTCACTATTTGGAAAAACCTGCTATTATTACTTTATTCATGTCATTCCAATTTTTGGATTTATTAATACTGGAGAATCCGGTTTTATATCCTATACGAGATAAGATTCATTTTCAGCTGAGATAAAACGTCCTCATTAATCTGCTGTGATTGAATAAAAAAATCCAAATCAACCTATTCACAAAGAAAACATGCCAGTGAGTGGAAAAGGAAATATGTGAACCCCAGCAGCTGTCATGCTGGACTGAAATATGAGCCGCACCGAGGCATTCACACACACACACACACACACACTCGCACCCTGACCGTTGTCCTGAGTTTGTGTGTGTGTGTGAAGGAATTACAGAGAAATGTGACCTTTCTTTGGATTTGTTTCATAGATCTAAACCAATGATGTAATAAATATATTCTTATACACTGAGAGAAATATTTTCTTTCATTTATTTCACATGCGCTGCATTTTATGCGCGCGTGCACGCGCGCGCGTGTGTGTGTATACCCTGTTTCTGCATGCGTGACCTTCCTGGTTATCACACAGTCAATGAAGCTGATGTGTATGGGTGGTTTCATGCTGGAAAAAGAAAATAACATTGATGTAATGTGTGCGTGTCAGGGTGCTGGGGCAGGAACGAGGAGGAGCGCTTGATCAACTACCTGTTCAAAGAGCGAGGATACGTGAAAGAGCTGCGTCCGGTGGAGAGGCAGCAGGAGGTGGTGGACGTTTACCTCGCCCTCACACTCTCCAACCTCATCTCCCTGGTACGAGGAGGAGGAGGAGGTGGTGTGTGCGTGTGCGTGTGCGTGCGTGCGTGTGTGTGAGGCGTCCAACTTATACCTAATCAATACATTTGGTTATTGTCTTTATCCTTCATCTGCAGAAAGAAGTGGACGAGACGCTGCTGACAAACGTCTGGATAGAACATGTTTGTAAAAAATTCCTTTTTAACAATTCACATTATAATTATTCAATATTTAAAGACTCTTGTTTGTTTAGAAAGATCCTGGGAATATATATATTATAATATATATATATATATATATGTATGTATATATTTGACACATCCTCAATTATTGCTGTTTCATCGTTTTTTTTGCAATAGAGATCTGAATTGAGTTTAACCTGCGTGCGTGTGCGTGTCTGTGTGTGTGTGTGCGTGTGTGTGCGGTAGACCTGGACGGACTACCGCTTGTCGTGGAACATCACAGAGTTCGACGGCATCGACACGCTCCGCCTGCCGCCCAGCATGGTGTGGCTGCCCGAGATTGTGCTGGAAAACAAGTGAGATTTCTCTGCGCGTAAAGACACAATGGCACAACTATTAGTCTTATTTCAACACACACACACACACACACACACACACAAATGTGTCCTTGTGGGTGCTTGTGCGTTTGTACATCGTTCCGCTGTCATTTCACTTAAAATACGTCCTCTGTTCACTCCTCATGCGTTTGAATGCGAGTCACATCAATTAGTAGAATCACTAATTAATGTTGCCCCCAGTAACGACGCCCAGTTCCAGGTGGCCTACTACAGCAACGTCCTGGTGGATTCCTTGGGTCTCTGTTACTGGCTGCCTCCCGCCATCTTCCGCTCCTCCTGCTCCATCAACGTCAACTACTTCCCCTTCGACTGGCAGAACTGCACGCTCAAATTCACGTGAGACCACACGCACACACACACAAGTGAAGCAGCTTTTTTTGTTGTTTTTTTTTAACTCCCATGTGGCTTTGCAGCTCTCTGACCTACAACGCCAAAGAGATCAGGATGCTGCTGAAGGAGGAGGCTGACGATACCAGCAAATGGACGGTGGAGTGGATCATAACAGACCCGGCCAGCTTTACAGGTCACACACACACACACACACACACACACACACACCTGACCTAAACTTGTTGCATAGCTCCACTCACTGGATTGTTTTTTAGGCCTGTATTTTATTTGATTTGAACTCGGCTTGAGGGACGTGAAACATCCAATTTGAAATGGACTCTTATTTTGAAAAATGTGATTTCTTTGCCGCTGCTCCTCAGAAAACGGCGAGTGGGAGATCAACCACCGTCCGGCCAAGAGGAACACGTACAAGCACATTCCCATGGAGAGCAACAAGCACCAGGACATCACCTTCTACCTGGTCATCAAACGCAAACCGCTCTTCTACATCGTCAACATCATCATCCCCTGCGTGCTCATCTCCTTCCTGGCCTCGCTCGTCTACTACCTGCCCGCCGACAGTCGGTCACCACCACAACAACACAACCGCCGGGGCCATACCGCACAGCTTTTCGCTTAACGTTGCGTATCCGTGTGTGCGTGTGTGTGTGTGTGTGCAGGTGGTGAGAAGATGACCTTGTCCATCTCTGTGCTTTTGGCTCAGTCTGTCTTCCTGCTGCTGATTTCTCAAAGGCTCCCAGAGACGTCCATGTCCGTACCACTCATTGTCAAGTAGGTTGCACACGCACTTTATTTGTAGACAGTCAAACCTGTTGAGATGCCGGTGGATGAGTTGTTGTTTTTGCGCGGCAGGTATTTGATGTTCATCATGGTGTTGGTCACGGTGGTGGTGCTGAACTGTGTGGTCGTCCTCAACCTGCACTTCAGGACACCGAGCACACACGTCATGTCAGAGTGGACCAAGAAGGTAGGACGCGCGCGTGCGCACACACACACACACACACACACGCGCCCACAATCAAATCACTGTCATTATGCCATTTAGAACAAAAAAAATCTGTAAAATACCAAAAGAATGTTTTTCTACTTTCCTTTATTCCATATAAGGTGCAGATTTGTCAGGAATATTGCCATTGTTATTGTAATTATTTTGTTCAGTATTTTGAAGGATAAATATATATATATATAAAGCTTTTTATAAAACTAAGCTGTGGATGAAATGGCTTCAGAGGGGTGGGTCTGTTTGTGAAGTTCTTCCTGGAGCGCCTGCCCAGGATCCTGCGCATGTCCCGCCCGGCGGATGCGGAGCCGCTCTGGGATGGAGCGTTGCCGCGGCGATCCAGCTCGGCGGGGTACATCGCGGCGGCGGAGGAGTACTACAGCGTCAAGTCCCGCAGCGAGCTGATGTTTGAGAAACAGTCGGAGAGGCACGGACTGAACACGCGCCGCACACACGCGGCAGGTGCGTCCACTCTGTATACTTTCTTTTATTTGTATCGTTGATGTCGAGCCAGATGTTCTCAACATGCGCAATAATAAGATATCATGTTTATAGTATATAGTTCTATTATATTATATATAAGTGTTTCACAATAGAGAACTAAAACCAGGTCCAAAAAAGACGAGAGATATTGCTGGACACAGGCAAAATAATTGATCTTTTATCGATTAAACAAAAAAGGGAACATTTCAGGTCAGAGATTTCTGCTGTAACTTTGTGTGCGCGTGCGTGTGCGCGTGCAGTGGTGAATCCGCAGGAGGACGGGGGTCTGACGGACCAGCTGTACGCAGAGATGAAGCCGGCCGTGGACGGAGCCAACTACATCATCAAACACATGCGCAACAAGAACGACTACAACGAGGTGACGCGCGCACGCACACACACACACACACACACACACACAAGCGTCAAGTCCCGCAGCGAGCTGATGTTTGAGAAACAGTCGGAGAGGCACGGACTGAACACGCGCCGCACACACGCGGCAGGTGCGTCCACTCTGTATACTTTCTTTTATTTGTATCGTTGATGTCGAGCCAGATGTTCTCAACATGCGCATAATAATATAAGATATCATGTTTATAGTATATAGTTCTATTATATTATATATAAGTGTTTCACAATAGAGAACTAAAACCAAGTCCAAAAAAGACGAGAGATATTGCTGGACACAGGCAAAATAATTGATCTTTTATC
This sequence comes from Colistium nudipinnis, assembly GCA_016785305.1. Lineage (NCBI taxonomy): Eukaryota > Metazoa > Chordata > Actinopteri > Pleuronectiformes > Rhombosoleidae > Colistium > Colistium nudipinnis. The sequence goes on from JAFBJU010000773.1 coordinate 135,556, forward strand.
GATTAAACAAAAAAGGGAACATTTCAGGTCAGAGATTTCTGCTGTAACTTTGTGTGCGCGTGCGTGTGCGCGTGCAGTGGTGAATCCGCAGGAGGACGGGGGTCTGACGGACCAGCTGTACGCAGAGATGAAGCCGGCCGTGGACGGAGCCAACTACATCATCAAACACATGCGCAACAAGAACGACTACAACGAGGTGACGCGCGCACGCACACACACACACACACACACACACACAGAGGACGTAGAGTGGTGGTTGTGTGTCCCTAACCAGAAGGCTGTGTGTGCGTGTGCAGGAGAAGGATAACTGGAGCGGCATCGCTCGCACCGTGGACCGGCTCTGTCTGTTCCTGGTCACTCCGGTGATGACGCTGGGAACCATCATCATCTTCCTGATGGGAATCTGTAACCACCCCCCGCACCTGCCCTTCAAAGGAGACCCCCACGACTACAGAGAGGAGAACCCCCGGCTGCTCTAACAGGGACGCGCGCGCGCACACACACACACACACACACACATTGAATCCAGGGATTGATTTCCTCTTGTTTTTGTTTGAAAACTGTTCTTGGTGCCGTGTCCTTTTCTTTTTCTCTTTCTCCTCTTCTCTTTCCTTCATTATTTCACCTTTTCCATTTTATTTTTGTGGTTTGAATAAATATTTACACTCAGGAGACGTGCTTGATTGCCATTTTCTAAAATAATTTATTTCTCGTGGAAGGCGTGTCGTGGCAACGCGTGTCGTCCGACTGGTCCGTGCAGGTTATTTTCCGACAGAAACGAAAGCAAGAGACACAAGTGTAAGATTGTTTTGGGCTGAAAATCGAATTTAAGTCCAAAGAAATCCACTCGTGTGAACAACAGAGCGTGTAAAGGCTGCAAAACCACTTTTAGAAAAAAAAAAAACATGTTTCAAATATTTCAACTGATTTCACATTTCTTTGACACATAGGGACAGTCACAGTTTTGATCATTTTCCCTCCTGAACTTTTGTTAAATGAATTATTCCTGAGATTCTGCTTCCTCAGCCGCGGCTGCTATTTCTTCTTCTTTGTTGGTGTTGTCTGCCGCTCCTTGGACGCTTAAGCTCTCCATGGTTCCCTCTTTGCTTTCCCTTATTCTCATGGCTTGTTCTAATTTAAACCCTGGAGAACCAAATATTGAAACGTTTGGAATCACAAATCATACCAGGGCATTTTGTCGAAAGTTTGTTAGATTTCATTTGCTTTGATGAACTCACATTTGCACCCAAAGATCCCCAGCAATATATAGGCCAGGAGACACAATATAACCAGGATGACGATGACGATGATGAAGATGAGTATTTGATAGTCTGGAACGTAAATGAGGAAAAAACGGTTCGATCATAAAAGAACCTTCAACCTGGCAAATTGTTTTTCTCTCTTTGGATTTGACCCAATTCTTTATCATTCGTAAACCAAGAAACTTGAATTTATAGATTTAAATATTTAACCTAATAAGTTTAAAGTCTCTTGAATTTAAAAAGCAAAATAACTTTTCTATTTTCTCTCAGATTATGAGATTAGGAATCCGATTGTGTGTGTGTCTGCAGAGTCGTCACCCTTTGTGACCTTGACCTCCGTCCAGGTGATGAACTTGTCCTCCGGCGTGATGACCTCACAGCTGTAGTTGCCCTGTTGCTCCGCCCCCAGGCTGTGCAGCTGCAGGCCGCTCCACACGGAGAAGTTGGTGAACACGTGGGACTTCCAGGGATCCCAGATCCTCACGCGCGGCGTCCGGTCCGCCTCCTTCACCACGGACACGATGGGCCGCGCGCGTCCCAGCATCCAGGTGAGGTTGAAGGTTTGCAGGACGGCGTGCGGCGCCATGCAGGAGATCTTCACCTCGCTGCCCGCCGTCACCACCAGAGAACCTACGTCAAATATGGAATGTTCAGCATTCATTAGAAAATGAGCGAGTTTTCTGAGGGTACCTTCGTGTTTCAGGAACGCCGTCTTCTTGTTGATGTCGCAGGCCACGCTGCAAATGTAGGTGTGACCCGTGGCGATTTTTCCCATGAGCCTCAGCGAGCTCTGGATGTGGTAGAAGCCCAGTTTGTTCTTCTGGCTGTTGGTGTTCTTCTGCAGCAGCTGGACGTCGCTCGGAGGCTCGGTGGTCCAGGTCAGCGTGGGAGCCGGGTACACGCCGGAGGCCGCACACGTCAGGCCCTCACCGTTGAACTCCATGTCCACGTCTCGCACCGGAGCTGCGGGGACAGGTGAGGATATATATATTGTAAATGTCTTAAAAACGTTACTGAACCTGTGATGCCTTCTGTTTATATCCCACAGATAGCCACTGTATGATTTGCCTGACCTTTGACCTTTCGGGGCTTTCAGACTCCATAAAGGCAGGAACTACAAACCTTCCACCACCAGGGAGATGACGCCGGACTCGTCGGTGCGCGGCGCCGTCATGGTGATGCAGAAGTACTTCCCCTCGTCGTTGGGCGTGACGTTCCTCAGCAGCAGCGTGGCGTTTCCCTCCAGGACCTGGTCGGCGTACAGCCCCGTCCTGCCCACGTACTTCTCGGCCGGAGAGTTGTGTCCCACCACGAAGCTGGTGTTTCCGTAGCGCGTGCAGCTCACCACCGCCTTCTTCTTGTACCACATGATCCTCGCGCCTTTGCCGTCGGACAGGAAGCGGCAGGGCAGCACGCAGTCCTCCGACGCGCCGCAGGTCATCGTAAACTCTGCAAAACACGGGAAGTGTGAACCCCTGCCATCCTCCACCTGACCACCAGGGGGCCCCTCAAAACCTGTACACACTTGTATTATTGTTGTCCCAGAATTTAAACCTGCGTTGTTTCCGCCAGCTCTTTCGTACCATTACTTTTCGTTTCTGTGATTAAAGAGGTGAAGTGAATTCAGGAGGAAGGAACGTTTCTCTTTGCCAGTTTTTGTAGCTACAAAGAAAAAATAACCCTGATACCCAGTCTGCATATCCATTTAGTTTTTCCCCAGTAATGTGACGTACGTGACCACTGACCTTTTTTCTCTGCTGCAGTCACCATCCACAGGAGGGAACAGAGAAGCAGAAACTCCCGTGCTGCCATCTTTACCTCTCAGAGCGTGAGGAGAGAAAACATCCAACTCGACCGGTTTGTCTCCGAGGGCTGACTGACATTTTTATCTCCGCCTCCCCTTGGAAATTTGATACAACAATGAAAGTTTGAAGCAGCAGACACTCGCTGTGATGCAAAGCCTCCCGCTACACCTAAAATGATGATGAAAAATATAAACTGAAACGACGCTCGCATAAAGAGCTTTAACGCAACTCTGGTTCTTTTTAAGCTTTGTGCTGAAACGTTGTTGATAAAGGTCTGATGACTGGCATGGAGCAGAGAACATATTTGTAAATAATAATAATAATAATTGTTATTATTATTATCATTATTATTATATATAGAAAAACACACATTATATATCTTTTTTTATCCATTTACTTCAGGGCCTGAGTAGGGTGCAGGATTAGAGGCTGGATGGTCTTACTGTCATTATCCACATGCCCTTTCTAACCTACACTGATCATCATCATCGTGCGGAGGAGGCCTCCTGGACAGGTTCTGAGAAAGAAGAAGATCATGAGGATGATGACGAAGGACCCCGCCATGTGTCTGCGGATCCTGACTCCAGCTCAGGGAGGTGAGAGAGCCCATAAAATAATAAATACCTCCTAGATTGAGATTATTCACAAGGAATGCTCTGTATTCTGTACGGGGGGTTGTTACTGATGCGTGCACATTAATAATCATTGTAATAATAATAATAATAATAATAAAAGGTTATTACAGCAAACTATTCTGCCATAAAAGGCTTTAAAAGACCAGCGTTTCTGCAGAAAGTGAAAGTTTGTTTTTCTCAGTTTGTGGGTGAAGTTTCAGTGACTGGTGTCGGACACTAGGGGGCGCCGTCCCCCTTTGGAACCACTCCTATAGTCACCATGCAAGGAGATTCTTAAAATAAGCAGTGTAATTCGGTCCCCCACATGCACATGCACAAAGATAAATACACAACCTTTGGGGGAAATCTTGTCTCTGCATTTTCACCCATCTTTGGCCAGCTTGGCCCCAGAGCAGAGGGCCAATAAGCCAGTAAGCGCCGGGGAGCAGATGTTGAGGGGGTAGGGTGCCGGGGGGGCACGAGGCAGAGTCTCTGGGTTGGTCAGTATGTTCAGGGCTCGACCAAGTCGCGGTAGTCCTTTGTCGTTGGCTGGGATTCGAACCGACGATCCTCTGGTTGAAGGACACTGGTGTCTCTGTTCACTTCTCTTCTCCTGTGTTCCTTTCGGGTGCGTTCCAGACTCAGAGGTGTCCTGTGTCCTGGGGGACGTGTGCTTCCTGCCCTGCCCTGCAGCTGCCAGGCCAGCTCGGACTCGCTGGTCCACTGGGTGTTCCTCACCGCGGGACACCTCCGAGTCCACTCCTACTACGGGGGGCGGGACCGGCTGTCGTCGCAGGACGTCCGGTTCAAGGGCAGGACGTCCCTGCTGGATGGACGGGCTCCTGGGAGGAAATGCCTCCCTGCTGCTGAGGAGCGTGGACCAGGGCCAATACACGTGTCACACCAGCAGCCTGGGAGGAAACCAGGATGCATTCATGGTCCTGACGGTGCACGGTGAGACGCAAGCACAACGTCCCCTCAAATCATATTTAGTAATAATGATTCACAGAGTTGACATCCTCTGACCTCGACCCTGGAGAAACATCATTGTATATATTGTATTTTTTGGATGGTATACTTCCTTCTTTTGATTTGGATCTTTTTTTGGATCATTTATGCCTGTTTGTGTTATCTGCTGCTGTCATCAACCCTAACCCTCAAATCTTAACCCTAACCCTAACCCTAACCCTTAACCCTTAACCCTAACCTTAAATCTTAACCCTTAACCCTAACCCTAACCCTAACCCTAACCCTAACCCTAACCCTAACCTTAACCCTTAACCCTAACCTCAAATCTTAACCCTAACCCTAACCTTAACCCTTAACCCTTAACCCTTGACCCTTAACCCTAACCTTAACCCTTAACCCTTAACCCTCACCCTAACCCTAAACCTAAACCCTTTAGCCCTAACCCTAACCCTAATCTTAACCCTAACCACCCTAACCACCCTAACCACCCTAACCACCCTAACCACCCTAACCCCTAACCCCTAACCCCTAATCCCTATACCCTAACCCCTAACCCGAACCCTAACATATACACATATGTATGTACAGTATAGCTACTGTAGTTTCAGTTTCAGTTGTTTTGTTTTTTAATTTTCTTTGTTTGTTAGTTCAATGGCACACGCCTGTTACCTTGAAATCTGGACACGCCCCGTGACAACACATCCCTTCAAGGGCACGTCACTTCCTGCTATCTTCAATTTTCTACAGACCAAGAGAAGCATGGACGCTGTCAAGTGTATTGTCCTGGCTTTCCTGTGGATTCCTGTCACAGCAGGTGAGCGGTCCAAAGAGAAACCATCACTTACTATCTGCACGTGTGTAAAAGGTATTCCATTGCGCGTTCGTGTTCGTTGCTCAGGCTCTGTTTACTGTAGAAATGCAACAAACCGATGTGGACAAAAGTTCCTACACGCTGTAGTCAAATGTCCAACGATCTCGAATTTGTTTAGAATCAAACGAAGTTTAACCTGCCTACCGTCGGCCCACGTCTTCATTTTCTTTTTTCTTAGACCAGCTCCTATAAAAAGGCCTAATTACATTTCCTCCGTGTTTACAAATCCATTTTGTATCATTGTCCAAATATCCCCAAAAATGGTGTGCGTGCGCAACAATGAAACGTTGCCTATTCAGGGGGAATTTCAGGCTCTTTGAGATCATAACTGCGGTTTTAAAGCAAATCACATGTTTCAAACTAAATCCTCAATCCACCTTATGGAAACGTTGTTTCTTTGCCTGGTGTCGGACAGACGAGCAGCTCTCCTGTGTTCTGAAGAAGAGCTGCCTCCTGCCGTGCACTTTCCAGCCTGGGAAAGACGTCGTCATCCACTGGAAACAGGAGAACCGCCTGGTCCAGTCCTACTTCAGAAACGAGAGCTACATGGACTCTCAGGACCAGCACTTCAAAAACCGGACGGAGCTGTTCCCGGATCAGATCTCCAAAGGAAACGCATCGCTGCGGCTGAGCGAGGTGAAGATCCAGGACCAGGGGAGGTACAACTGCTACACCAGCCCCATCAACGGACACCCAAATAATTCCTTCATCAACCTGACGGTCTACGGTGAGAGAAACACACGAGGATAAAAATCGGCTCAGTGGAACCAGAGAAAATCAGCGATAATCTACTTACTATTTTGACTATTTATTTCATTTTATAGTAAGAGATTTTGCCTCTTTAAAATAGATGAGGGCTTGGTCGTGTCCAGAAATAAAAGAAAGATGGCTGCCAGGCAGCAGACCTCCGACACTGCGATTCAGTGCGTCTTATCGATCCTTCAAACAGAGGTCAGAGGTCAAATCCGAGTTCACTTTTCATATCTGGCGTTGGTGGAAGTGCAGAGCACCACATGCTGGTGTTTTCCCCTCCTGGGGCCTCGTGTTGCTCTCTCAGTCACACCTCCCAGATAAAGTTTCACTCCCAGGAAAAGAAATGTCTGATATTCATGCCGAGCCGTGAGAGAAGGTCATCCAGCAGATGAAAGACTCACAACAAACCAGAGGAGCCCTGAGCCGACCGATTTGTCTGCCCAACACAACCATTTTATGTCCTCAGTTTAGCCATTAACCCGAAAGGTTGGTTCTGCTGCTTGGGTCATTGAAATGGGATCAAAAGCAACTTGGTGTCAAAGTCCTGAGTGGGCGGAGAGCCGCTCTTCAGCCTGAAGTTTATGTGCAGGTCTTCAACCAATCAGAAGAAAGAGGATCGTAGGAAAGTCACACGATTGTCAATTATTATGAAGTATTATTTTCTCCTGCAGCTCCAGTGCGTGAGGCGAAGCTTCAGCAGGATGAAAACGGGATCACCTGCAGCTCCGAGGAGGTTTATCCTAAACCTGAGCTCCGCTGGTCCACCGAGCCTCCGTCCAACGTCAGCCTCCCGCAGGAGGTCCACGTGGTTCCTCAGAGCGAGGGGCTCTACGACATCAGCAGCTCCATCAATGTTTCACTAAGCCACGCCCCCCAGCTCACCTACATCTGCAGCATCAGCGGCGGCGGGGGAACGAGGACAGCACGGTTGTCCGCGCCAGGTCCGACATCACGACCCGACAGCCTCGCGTCACCACCTCCAAATGTTGTTCCTTATTTTCATCCATTCTATTTCAGTCGACGTCCTCGTGTCTAACGGCGAAACCGCCCTCCAGTGCCCGACCTCGCCCAGCCAACCCCCCTCAGACATAGAGTGGACCTTCAACCACAGTCAGCTGATCGTGTCTCGGGGCTCGGTGTCCCAGGAGTGGACGCGGCGGGTGAAGGAGGCGTCCGACCCGGGACGTCTGGCGCCATCAGCAGCTCCATCAATGTTTCACCAAGCCACGCCCCCCCGCTCACCTACATCTGCAGCATCAGCGGCGGCGGGGGAACGAGGACAGCACGGTGGTCCGCGCCAGGTCCGACATCTCGACCCGACAGCCTCGCGTCACCACCTCCAAATGTTGTTCCTTATTTTCATCCATTCTATTTCAGTCGACGTCCTCGTGTCTAACGGCGAAACCGCCCTCCAGTGCCCGACCTCGCCCAGCCAACCCCCCTCAGACATAGAGTGGACCTTCAACCACAGTCAGCTGATCGTGTCTCGGGGCTCGGTGTCCCAGGAGTGGACGCGGCGGGTGAAGGAGGCGTCCGACCCGGGACGTCTGGCGCTGCACGGCCTCAGCCCGGGAAACCAGGGATTGTACACCTGTCGCCTCAGGGACGCAGGAGACACCTTCGTCAGCAACACCTTCTTGAGGATACACGGTCAGGATCCCGTCAGCCTTGTAATCATAATAATAATAATAATAAGAATATTATTCTTCTTCTTATCAAACCACCAACCACACCGAGAGGGTCCTGAATCAGAGCGTCCGGAGGCCTATTATGATTATGTGATTTATTCTTTAGAAACCTCAGAGAATCGAAACAGCGACATCAGCGGCGGGGTCCTTGTGGTCCTTCTGGTCCTTCTGGTCCTGGCAGTAGTTGTGTTTTTGTGCTGTAAAAGGAGACGTGGTAAACCAACTTCTCTTCTTCCACTTGATAAATCACTTCCTGTTTGCTCTTTTTACTCACAATGTCGTTGTGTTCACTCAGATCAACGCAGAGGTGGAAGCGGAGAGCCAACCGGAGGACATGCCCAAGAGTCCGTATTTATGACACAATACAACACAATATTTATGTTTAGGCTTTTTATTATTATTATTTCGACATTTCAGATCCCACGTGTTGGGAACATGGGAAATATTCAAATTCTGATCTAAAACTTGCTGCCATAAATATTTAAACATGTTAACACATGTTAAACAGTATGTCATCTTAGTAACACTAGTTAATTCAATCCCCCTTTCCTTCTGTTTTTTAGGGAAATTGAACTGGAGCCTATGAATAGACCGCAGCAGTGACCGTCAGCTGTTTGAATAATGAAGAAATAAGTTAATTCTACGAGTAGAATTAACCTTAAACTTGACTTAGTCTTTTTTGAACCAAGTGTCAGTGTCAGAACTTACTTAGAATCATCCCAGCACATTGGAAAACGTCCACCCTCTTTAACAGCCGGTAACCATGGAAACTCCCGATCCATCACGGGAGACGCTGCTGCCACTGAAACAGAAAAAAAAGGATGCGACCCAACAATAACATCCTACAGATAAATATGCGATGTCAAGCTGTAGGTGTAGTTTGTGGTGGATGGAGGCGGTGGCCGAAAGAAGAAATAATCTTACTAGGTGCTATTAAAAAGTGAAGAAGAGTTTGTTTACTGTCTGTAACACATGAAGAGAATAAAAATGCTTTAGCTTTATTTTGTATCATTGTCAAAATATCCAAAATATCCAATATCCAGTTTTTTTATTTGTTTTTGAATTTAATTAATGATGTATTCCATCTCAATCAAAGAAAACAGTCTCAATACAAAACAAGTTTAAAAAAAAGATTTTTAATCAACAATGGTGAATTTTGCATCTCATTATAGCTTTTAAAAATAGGAGGTTTGATCTTCCTGTCTTACGTTTTCTCTGAATTCACATCAATGAATCTAGAAAAAAAGAAATCATTCTAATTATTCTATTTAGTAAAGCACTTAATGATACAAAGAAGGAGCGAGAATCCTATGTTGGGGTTAGGGGTTAGGGTTAAGGGTTTAGGTTAAGATTTAAGGGTTAGGGTTAGGGTTAGGGTTAAGGGTTAAGGGTACAGGGTTAAGATTTAAGGTTAGGGTTAGAGTTCGGGTTAGGGTTCGGGTTAGGGTTAGGGGTTAGGTTTTAGGGTGGTTACGGTTAAGATAAGGGCTAGGGCTAACGGGTTTAGGTTTAGGGTTAAGAGTTAGGATTAGGGATAGGGTGGTTAGGGTTAAGGGTTCAGGGTTAAGATTTAAGGTTAAGGTTAGGGTTTTGTGAGAGGTGTTTTCTAACCAAAATGAACCTTTTTGGGGAGTATAGAAATAAAAAATTAAATAAGGACCACTCTAGTGTGTATAAATGTGTGCAATAATATCCATCCATTCATCCTACAGGTTAGAAAGTCGTTTTTAAAGTTTTTAAAAACCTTTGACACCAAAGCAAAATACAAAAAAAACCCAGTAAAGGACGGAAGGTTTCATCAATAAATAAAATATTTCAAATAATGAAATACAAAAAAAAGTTCCAAAAATCACTCTCATGAGGATTTTACCATGAAATCACACAGAATATGATCCAACATAAAATATATACAGGTATGTTATCATATATTGTAGCCAGAATGAGCGAGGAGCCCCGTGTGATAGATGTTGTTTCTCTGGATATTTAAACAACTTGTTCTTCTTCTTCTTCTTCTTTGCCGTTTTGTGCGATTGTGAGGTAGAGGAGGAACCAGAGATGAAGGTCAATGGTTTTTCCTCCAGAAGAAACGCCATTGAATGCTTCGGTCCTCAGGTGCATTCGTGTCCGGCTCCTCCTTTGCAGTTGTTCTTCTTCACCCTCTTGGAAGCCATCTTCAGTTGTCGGGTGCTGATCTCATTTCATAGAGCTGCAACACACGGCGTCATTTTTTTGTGAGGTTTTACACGATCCTGTTTTTATTGAATTACTTTGCTCTTATCAATATAAACATGGGATTTAGGAGTCATTCTGTGAAACCAGACTTTATATACAATATACTTACTTTAAGTGGAGCGACTCGGACTTTGATTTCTCCTTTTTAGTTTTCTTCCATTTTGATCTAAAAGGCGTTATCAGTATCATTAGTGCAAACATCACACATCTGAGGACAGAATTATTGGTACTGCTGAGTATTTACCTGTGTTTGTATAAACAGAAGATGACCACGCCTAATATGAAACAGCTGATTATACTGCCTATTATAATCCATAAAATTTTGCTTGAATGGTCTGAAACAGAGAAAAGAGTTGATTCAGTTTTTCATGACGAAAAATATTGAGTCATTTTAGATTTATGATCTTCACAAAATTCCGCACAATTCAATTCTTATTTTTATGATTACAAGGCTGACGGGATCCTGACCGTGTATCCTCAAGAAGGTGCTGCTGACGAAGGTGTCTCCTGCGTCCCTGAGGCGACAGGTGTACAATCCCTGGTTTCCCGGGCTGAGGCCGTGCAGCGCCAGACGTCCCGGGTCGGACGCCTCCTTCACCCGCCGCGTCCACTCCTGGGACACCGAGCCCCGAGACACGATCAGCTGACTGTGGTTGAAGGTCCACTCTATGTCTGAGGGGGGTTGGCTGGGCGAGGTCGGGCACTGGAGGGCGGTTTCGCCGTTAGACACGAGGACGTCGACTGAAATAGAATGGATGAAAATAAGGAACAACATTTGGAGGTGGTGACGCGAGGCTGTCGGGTCGTGATGTCGGACCTGGCGCGGACAACCGTGCTGTCCTCGTTCCCCCGCCGCCGCTGATGCTGCAGATGTAGGTGAGCTGGGGGGCGTGGCTTAGTGAAACATTGATGGAGCTGCTGATGTCGTAGAGCCCCTCGCTCTGAGGAACCACGTGGACCTCCTGCGGGAGGCTGACGTTGGACGGAGGCTCGGTGGACCAGCGGAGCTCAGGTTTAGGATAAACCTCCTCGGAGCTGCAGGTGATCCCGTTTTCATCCTGCTGCAGCTTCGCCTCACGCACTGGAGCTGCAGGAGAAAATAATACTTAATCCTCTTTCTTCTGATTGGTTGAAGACCTGCACATAAACTTCAGGCTGAAGAGCGGCTCTCCGCCCACTCAGGGCTTTGACACCAAGTTGCTTTTGATCCCATTTCAATGACCCAAGCAGCAGAACCAACCTTTCGGGTTAATGGCTAAACTGAGGACATAAAATGGTTGTGTTGGGCAGACAAATCGGTCGGCTCAGGGCTCCTCTGGTTTGTTGTGAGTCTTTCATCTGCTGGATGACCTTCTCTCACGGCTCGGCAAGAATATCAGACATTTCTTTTCCTGGGAGTGAAACTTTATCTGGGAGGTGTGACTGAGAGAGCAACACGAGGCCCCAGGAGGGGAAAACACCAGCATGTGGTGCTCTGCACTTCCACCAACGCCAGATATGAAAAGTGAACTCGGATTTGACCTCTGACCTCTGTTTGAAGGATCGATAAGACGCACTGAATCGCAGTGTCTGAGGTCTGCTGCCTGGCAGCCATCTTTCTTTTATTTCTGGACACGACCAAGCCCTCATCTATTTTAAAGAGGCAAAATCTCTTACTATAAAATGAAATAAATAGTCAAAATAGTAAGGAGATTATCGCTGATTTTCTCTGGTTCCACTGAGCCGATTTTTATCCTTGTGTGTTTCTCTCACCGTAGACCGTCAGGTGGATGAAGGAATTCTTTTGGTGTCCGTTGATGGGGCTGGTGAAGCACTTGTACCTCCCCTGGTCCTGGATCTTCACCTCGCTCAGCCGCAGTGATGCGTTTCCTTTGGAGATCTGATCCGGGAACAGCTCCGTCCGGCCTTTGAAGAGCTCGTTCTGAGAGTCCGGCTGGTCCTGGTTTTTGTAGTAGGAGTGGACCCGGAGTTTCTCCTGAATCCAGTGGATGACGACGTCTTTCCCAGGCTGGAAAGTGCACGGCAGGAGGCAGCTCTTCTTCAGAACACAGGAGAGCTGCTCGTCTGTCCGACACCAGGCAAAGAAACAACGTTTCCATAAAGTGGATTGAGGATTTAGTTTGAAACATGTGATTTGCTTTAAAACCGCAGTTATGATCTCAAAGAGCCTGAAAGTTTCATGTTATTTTCGGTCTATAAAGTGATATAAAATTGAATTATTAATGAAAAGAGTTCAGACTTTGAGGTTAATCATAATCCAAACCTTATCTGACAAGACATTGCTTCACATCACATGTTCAAAGTCAAACTCCATAAAAAAATGAAACCAAAGCAAACGCAGAATTGTTGTTCGACAGCATTCTTTCCACATTCTTTTTCTTTCCTCTTCGCAAAATATGTATTATACTGGCCCCATTAACTCCCAGGAAAAGGAAACAATACAAAAAATATATGTTATAAAAGAAAAGATATAATGTACAACAAGTAAATATAATATATAAAAGAAATATGATGACTGAATAACACATGAAAAAGACGTACAGACATTGAGTTGAAAGTCAAAGGTTGATATTTCTATTTTGGCCTCTGTACTAACACATCAGCTCAAATTGCGTTGTGACAAACAGCAGCAAACCATTAAGATTTCAGAGTTATTCATTCATGGATTTCATTTATAAAAGTAAATATATCGGAAATTTTGACCTGGGTAAGATATGAGTCACTTACCTGCACCTGTTAAAATCCACAGAAAAATCCAGATGGCTGAAAATAGAGAAGCCTTTAGCAGCGCCATTGTGCTGGGCACTCCGGGGCATGTGTTTTGTAAATCTGTGACGGCATTCAAAGCATCCAGCCAAACCAGCCCCTCCCAGGGCCGAGCCTTGTATGTGGTTGGGTGTGTTGGGTCAAAAGAACAGTGCGATAAAGCATTAACTGGTCTGAGCTCATAGACACAAAAAAAAACATTGAATTCATTATATAGTTCAGTCAAGCAGAATATATCCTGTTTATCTAGCAGAAAGTTTCCCACAATGACCGGATGGAAATTCCGTCAGAAATGTGGGACTGGGGTGTTTTGTATAGTGTGAATATTTATTTAGATGTGGTGTGTGTGTGTGTGCGTGTGAAGCTGTGTGTGTGTGTGTGTGTGTGTGTGTGTGTGTGTCTTTGTGTGTCGATGACCAAGAGGAAAAATATAAAGTAAAATAAAAGATAAGAGCTGATTCACGTCTGAAATGCTTTATCGCTTTCTTAACCAACACATAACTAAAGTAAAGTAAATCTACAGAGGAATGATTAATTATGTCCCGTAACTAATAGGTTCATCATCATCAGGAAAAGAAACGAAACTCTTATCAGCTCTGAACTCTAAAACCCAGATAACATTTTCCATCAGAGTCAAGGTTTAATTTTAACCTTCACATTTTACTTTCACTTCCAGCCACACACTGAGGAGCTTAATTTTGGATTACCTACTACCTACTGCCATTGTGTTTATTCATTTATTTATTATTATTATTATTATTATTATTATTATTATTATTATTATTATTATTATTATTATTATTATTATTATTATTATTATTATTATTATTATAAGCATTAAAACACTGCTCTCAGTCCCGGGACTACAGCTCCCATGATGCTCTAGCGCAAAGTGACAGCATTGGATTGAGTGAGTTCAAGCTTGTACAGCTTGGACTAGTTTTAGCTAAAAAAACAAAATCTGTCATATTAGCAACATATAAAATAAGCCGAATTGACTATAAGCAGCATTTGTTTGAAGTGTCATGGTAAATTTACAGATCATTTTCACTGGTTCATTTTGACACGGAAGAAAAGTTTAAAACGACGTTTTTCTCAGGTAAGTTCGGCGGTTTTTACATTGGGATTTCTGAGCGGATTTAAGGTTCATATTTAATATTCACTGATCAAGTTAGACGATTATATCCTAACAGAATCTTTGATTCTAAATATAAATGTATTTCATGTGTGTTTACACATTACACATTTGAACGATTTATGAACCCGGAAGTGGCATGAGATGAAATACAAATCTGAATATAAAAACGTTTCTCCTTGAAAGTTTATTCTCGTTTTCAAAAATCCCCTCAGCCAAATACGAAAATATGTATTTGAAAGTATCTTGTTCAAATCAAAATAAGCAGTTCAGAGACTTTTATATAGTCACATTAAGTATGACACATCTGAGACAGGTAGACATCCTGAAAGGTGAGACAAAGGCTTAATTAACGGATAGTCGTCAGTGTTTTGTATCGTTCATTGTTCAGTCACTATCAGTGGTTTACAGGCACATTCAGTTTTATGTCCCAGGTGGACTTTGACGTGTGGATCTCCTCCGTCCCACTTGAGCAGGATGTCCCACAGCGGAACGCAAAAACCGCTCACTGTCCCACCAGGCTTTTTTTTTTCTCACATGTTTTAAATCAAAAGGCATCACGGTGCAAAACTGTGATGTCACTCCTCATAGAAGTTCCTTCAATGCATCTTTTTTTTATGAAGCAGTCCCTAAGACTCTAATGAGGCCCAGGGAGGGAAGCTTATGTCCCAGTGTGAAGCGTTCCAACACGGGTGGAGCTTTTTTTGGGGCGTTTGAGTCAGTCTTCTGACTCAAACAGGAGAGGCAGCTATTCATGGAATGACATCAATAACATTTCAGGGAAGTCCAAACCTGACTCATTTCCGGTTTGATCAGATCTTCCAGACGAGCCAACGGGGCTCCATGGAAGAAATGAAATCCTCGTCCTCTCCGGTGAAGCTCCTCTGCTCCTGGATGGAGAGTGGCTTTTAAAAGTTTTAGCCACATGAAAAAGTTTTTAATCTGCTTCCAAACCCTTCATCGAGACGTTTTCATCTTTGTGAGTCTCCAGCACGTCAGCATGGAAAAAATCTGGATTTCCCTCCGAAATCCAAAAGGTCCAAGAATAATCCCATTAAAAAAAAAAAAGTAGTCATTTCAAAATACATAATTCAGCATATAATAATTTATCCTCTTCATTGTGTTGATGTGCGTGTGTGTTAGTATGTTGTTAGTGTGGGTGTGTGTGTGTGGGTGTGTCTGTGTGTGTTCTCAGGTTAACGGGGGACTCGACTGTCCGTTGGTGGCATTGAGCGGGCTGCTTTCGTCCACCGCCGAGTCTGAGGGACGGAAGACAGACAAGGTGAGACTCTGGCTCCACCTTGTGTTTGACATATGAACATGTGTGTGTTTGTGTGTGTGTCTGTGTGTGATTTCATGACCCACCTTTGACTAAATTTAGCTCGGTGACCTCAGGGTCGTCTGTGTCTTTCCGTCCTCTGTTTCCTGGAGGACACGGATACAAAAAAAAGCAAAACAACTTTAATATTAATATTGAATACATGGGATGTGTGTGTGTGAGGCGCGTTTGTGTGACGTGCGTGAGGTCGAGTCTAGGTTCATCTTTACCTCTCAGCTTCATGTAGATCAACATTCCTGCCAGGGCCAGGAGGAGTCCAGCGATGACCAGGCCGAGGATCCACCAATGAGTGGGCTTGCGTGACGTGCTTCGCTCACCTGCACACAGGTATCAAACGCACAATCGCAAAAACAAACAAAGTTCTGCGGCTAATGTATGAGTGTATGTTTCACTAGTGTGTGTGCGTGTGTGTCCCCTCACCGCCAGGGTCGTCGATGGTGACGTCCAGGCGCTCCGTGTGCGTGTTGAACGGGACGTGGAACCTGCAGCTGTATCTGCCCGTGTGCTCGGCGGGCCTGGGGTCCATCAGGCGCAGGGAGCCGTCCCCAAACGGGACCCTGAAGCCGTCCAGCTCCACGTGGGCGTCCCAGGGCGGCATGCTCTCGCTGCGGCCCGAGCCGCTGTCGTAGGAGAGGATGTGGGACGGGTCCTCGCCGTCCGAGAAGTCCCACTCCAGCGAGGGCTTGTTCAGGTAGGACGGGGCGGAGCAGGGGAGGGTCAGGTCTCTGCCCTGGGTCCCTCTTATTTCTACCACAGGGGGGAGGGGCTTGTTGCCACAACGCAGGTCGCCATCTTTGACATCATAAACGGAATACAAACCCCCATTTTTTATTTACCCCGTTCTCTGTGTGACGCCGTCCAGCTGGGCCCGCCGTACGGGGTCGTGACCTTACAGATGTAGATGAGGTCTGGCTGGCCGCGCAGCAGCCGCAGCCGGCTGTCCACCGTGTACACGCCGCGCTTGTCGGGCAGCATGCGGGTCACCGGCCGGAGGTCCTCGAAGGTGGGCGGCTCCGTGGTCCAGGTGACACGAGGAGCCGGGTAGACATTGCGCACGGTGCACTTCATCACCTCGTAACCGCTCAGCCTGGACAGCTCCACAGACAGGCCTCTGATGGGCGCTACACACACACGCACACACGCACACACGCACACACACACACACACACACACACACACACAGCATGCTTGAAAGTTTCCCAGCAGCCCCTGATGATAGACTCTAAATGCCAGGTCCTGATTTAGCCCCGGCTGAGGGTCCAATCATTCTTCTTCAGACACTATTGGACTTAACACAGTGGCACTATCGCACAAACACACACACACACACAGTTCATTACAAAGAGTGGGAACACTTTAATTCATGTACACAAAAGAACTAAAGAGTGAGTGGGGGAAAAAAACCCACATCTTAGTCTTTTAGAAAAGAACAAACGACCTCCCCAAATCTGGACCAGAAACAAACAGGAAGTGGTCACTAATGAATCATTGTTTGTTTTTTTTGTTTGTTTGATCGACTCACCTTCCACCTTCAGGATGACTTTGGCCTCGTGCTCGCCGCGGCTCGTGTGCACGTGACAGCGGTAGGTGCCGCGGTCCTTCAGCCCGCTGCTCCTGATGATAAGAGTGGCGTTGCCGTGGGTGATGAGGTGAGGGAAGACGGAGGCGCGGCCGGCCAGCTGCTCGTAGTCCGAGTGCTCCTCGCTGCTGCTCTTCCTCTCGTCATCGTCGTCCACGTCTTCGTCGTCTTCGCGCTCAAACTTGTAAATCACCTCTTCCTGTCTGAACCACTCCACCGTCTCCTCGTCGCCCGGCTGGAAGCTGCAGGGCAGCACGCACTCCTCCGACACCAGGCACCTCACCGTCACCTCTGGCAGGAAATGAGGTCACGAGGTCACATCCATGACATCATCGCACAGATTCAGACAAAGGACATTTGTAGTGTCAGTGGGTGTGTCACTGCGAAACATGTCCCCCACAGTGGTTTCCAACTGCAACACACTTTGACCTCGTGACCCACAACAATGAAAAACAGGAGGAAGAGGAGGAAGAAGAGAAGAAGGAGGAGGTGCAGGAGCGGGAGGTGTACCCATCATGCAAGGCACACAACAGCTGTGACTCAGGAGTCAAACTCCTGGACAGAAACTGGACTCACTGAACAGGAGAAACTGGATCAACATGTCTGAGCGCGCGTGTGCGTGTGCTGAGCCACAGTGTGGTCATTTCCACGCGACTCATTTCCTGTGGCTGAGCTGCGTTTGCTGGTAAACGCAGAGGAACCCGTGCGGGACGTCCCGTCTGGCCCCGTCCTGACGTGACTTTTCATGCCCTCGCACAAAGTGTGGACACATTTCATAAAATAAACACTGCAAAGAATAGGTCAAGAATCAGATAGCCAACCTGTGATAACACAAGGGCCTGACTTTGAGAACCTGAACACACCGTGGAGTTCATTACTCATGAAATATTATTATTCTGGCCTTGGATTTTCTTCAGCAGATGACGTTTTTGAAGCTTTTGACCACCCATCTCCTGGTCTTCTGCCCGAGTTTGTTGTTTATTGACAAATCAGCAGTTTTAACCCGTGTGCCTGGGCAGCGCTTCAACAAAAAAAAAAAGAACAAATATACACAGGTGTGGCTGCTGTGACCCTGCAATGACCCCTCAGTCCTTCCTCTCATTTCCACATTCAATCCATTTGATTAGAGCAGACGTTTAAGAATAAAGCCTCAGCCGTCAGGAATGACGGGGCAAGCTGCGGAACCAGGTTTTTTCCGCTCTCGGAGAATTTTTCACTCCGAGGAGGAGAAGTTGCGACCTGCTGTCTCTGAGCCCTGAGATTTAAACGTGTTCTTTTCTTCTTTTTTTTTTCCCCTCAGCCCCGGCGAATCTGACCCATCCCTTCATGCTGCTGCACAAAGAGGCGTTTGTGTCCTACCTGGAGTTTTGTCCGACGTGGCAGAGCCGAGCCAGAGGAGGAAACAGGCCCAGGTGTGTATCGCTGACATGACTTGGTCCGGAGGCAGAGACACACACACGCACACACTGCCACACACACTGCCACGCACGTCAACGCTTGGACGATGCAGAGAAACACAAGCCGATGACTCCTCACTTCTTTCAGCTCAGACTCTTCTTTCCTCTGCTAGATTTTATTTTCTGTCTGGGGTGGTGGTGGTTTTTGGCATCACACACACACACACACACACACACACACAAAGAGAGAGAGACAGGAGAGAATTATAAAGAGGCATCCCTGACGATATGGACACGGGAAGAAAATGTGGAGTTAAAAGAAAAAAAAAAGAAAAAACGTGAGGGAACATGTGCTGCAGGAGGACTCTGATCCTATGATGAGCAGGTGGGATTTTCATTTCCATCCCCCCCCCCACCAAACACTACATAAAAGTGAGATCTGCAGCCGGAGCCTCCAACTCTTTCATCCACCGGCAAACCCTCTCTGTCATTTCTTGGCGGCTTCATCTCGCCGCCGGAGATGATAAGCGAGGGGAGGACGCCCGCCTCGCTCACGCGGGATGAAAAAAAAACCGAAAAACTCTCCACACCATCTTAACTCTCCAAAAAACCCAACACGGGTGAACCACGTGCATCAAAGGCTCGGAGGAAACGGGGGATGTTTCCTGTGGGAAATGATACGTCTTCCTTTTGGCGGCAGAAGAAGAAGAAGAAGAAGGGTCCCCATAATCCCTCTGTGTCGCCTGATTGGCTGAAACAGGCCTCAGAAAATGACTGAGGACTTTTTGCGTGTGGCCTGCCTGTGTCCATTGTCCAGGGGGATTTTTTTTTTTCTTTCCTTCTCAACAAACAGGATGGCGACATCATCGTGCACAAAACCTGTTCGGGATCGATACATCGAACAATTTCTTCTACGTGAAACGGAGCCACCACGACAATAATTCACCAGAAAACCGAAAATCACCTCATCCCAAAACATTCGAATAATCTCCATGTTACGCAACACATGTGAGTGTAGTTTCTAAAAGTATCCCTTTTAAGTTTAGGACATCAACAATATCTTCAAATAAAATAAAAACACGTTGAGAGGAAGAACAACAACGCCGCAGTATACTAACAATAAATATAATTATAAATAAATATAAATATCAGGGTTAATAAATGAAACTGAACTGCCCAGTAAAAAAAGAAAAAAACTCACCAAATCACTTCATGTGTTCATAAATAAAAAAAGAAATACCTTTCACCCCAGGCTCAGATTTTCCTGCCCTCCTTGTTCTCTGAACTATGCGCAATCTCAGTAAATATTTATTGCCGTCATTAAAAAGCGCAGTCAGAATTTGACCTCGGATGACCTATTGACAGATCTTCAGCTCCTGGTGCTTAAGGTCAAATGCAATAATGAATTCATAAGTGGCAACGTGGGAGGAAAGATACACTTACACCCAGCTGCGTGTGGGCAACACAGATACACTATATCCGCCACGCACATGCATGTACAGAGCGTGTTTATGCGCAGCATCCATCACGTATTGATCGTAAATCAACCTTTCAGCAGCTGATCAATCTTATCGACGAAAGTCCGAGTTTTCCTTCCGCAGTCAACAGCAGGCAGGATTCTAATCTGACTCAAAGACCCCGAATAATGGGTGCACACCCCCCCTGCAGTGTTTTCAATCACTTTCTCTCTCTATTTTATTTTGAATTTCAAGTCGTCATTTTAGCGTTCTGTAAAAAACCACGCCGGAAAATATCAGCAATAAAAAACGTGTCGTTATGACAACAGATTTTTTTTTATAGTCCTGCGATAGCACGTGTC
>JAFBJU010000773.1:158284-185104 GCA_016785305.1 Colistium nudipinnis
TTAGTGTCATTCCTTTATCGCTGCGAGGAATAAATGCAAATCGATTTTAATCAGAGATTGAAAGATCCAAAAACAGGCGGAGACAGAGTGTGTGTGTGTGTGTGTCTTTGTGAGGACGAGTGGACGCACACCATGAATCCTGAGGATGCAAACATGATGCGTTTGTCTCTGTTTGTCTCAGATGTCTCCGCCTGAGGACACGCCGCCGCGGGATGCCCCACCAGGACGCGGCGATGCTGTGAACCATGAGGGTGGACGCGCTGACCTGCCTGGCGCTGGCCGCCGTCGGCCTGGTTGCCACGGCGACCGGCGGACACAGCTCCGGACGCCGGAGGCACGAGGAGGTTTTCATCGGAGAGAACAGCAAGTTCAAGTTTGGAGGGTGAGACGCACAACACACACACACACACACACACACACACACACAGTGTTGAATATATATATATAAATAATACTCTGATTGATGTTTTTTTGTTGACGTGACACTAAGTGTTTGTTTTGTTATAGATTATTGGTTATTGTGGTGCGTTCAGTGTCAGATGAAGCTGTGATTTATTCCTTTTTTCTAACCAACACAACACACTGAGATTTCCAGGGTTTCACTTCCTGTTTCATGTAAATGCCACACAACCAAAGTTTCAGTTCACGCACAGATTATTTCATGTTACTCAGGTCAAAAAAGAAATCCTCCGGCAAGGTTCGCAGTTTTAAACCGCTCGCAGCGAAAGACCGAACCACACCGAGTAAAAATACAGGTTTTATTTATTTAATGGGAAAAAAAAGCAGCAGCCAAAGTTTCCTGGAGCTTTGACTGGAAATGATGCATAAATGACATCAGAGAGAGTCATCCGTTTGAATCTGAATCATGCACCAATGAAATGCTTTCTGTGCATGTGGAGAAAAAAAAAAAACTCTTCTGAGACACCGGAGTGAATCTAAAGAGAATAGGAGAAAAAAAAATCATCTCTTAATATGTTAAAGGGAAAAATATTGATTTAATTTGCCCTAGATTTAACTTTCTGATTAGAGACAGTGGCCAAAGGATTGGCATGTAGCACAATTAAAACCTTATTGATAAATGAATAAAGTTGCAAATTAAACGTCACTGTTGTTGACAAATAAACTTTAGATTCAGTTTTAATTCAAATAAAACAGGCACCGTTTCACCCCCGTTAGTGTGTGTGTGTGTGTGTTTGTGTGACTGTGATAACCTTGAGCCGCGGTGTGAGGTCACAGCCTGAATGTTATTTGTTTCTCATTAGATTAAAAGGTCATCAAGTGTCCTGGTGATAACATCATTTTTATAATCAGAAATTGTTCGGCGGCTTTGAACTTCCACCCGAACTTCCAACTCTATGCAATACGTTTGCATTTTAGTTTTACGTGAGACAGGAGTCACTTAAAATGTGTTTGTGTGTGTTTAGTCCTTCTATCTTTACGTGGAAGATATGATCTAAATAGTGAAAGAGTTGGAGAATGATTTTAAAATCAAGTTTCTGTTACGATTAGTGTTCAATTTGGTTTGTTAAGAGGGATTTCAATTCTTGATTGGGGCGAAATTTAATGGATTATGGGAAACAGGATTTGGCTCAAATACATTTTGTGACCTCACAATAAAAGGGGAACAAGTGAGTGTGAGCGTGGGTGTGTGTGTGTGTGTGGGGGACTTTCAAAGAGGCTTTTCATGCGTAAGCAGAGAACGCTTTATCGCTTGCTCACCTGATCAAGGCAGAAACACACACGCCCACGCACACACACACGCACGCACGCACACACACACACACACAGCTGTAATAACACCTTCATCCGGAAAGCCATCTGGAATGGGTTTTAAGTGGACCTTTTGATGGATTTGAGTGTCTCTTGGACTGTAAAGGCATTTTGGGAAGTGTAGTGTTCCAAGAAACTAATAATACAAAAGGAGAACATGTGCACACGCGTGTTTACATGTCGATGGAACCGTGTTGCAACTTTTGGTTTTTGACCGGAGGAGCTGAACCACATATTGTGTTCTCTAATCAAAAATAAAACCTTTAATTAAAGGTTTAACAAACCAACCAATCACTCAACAGGCTTCCTGTTTGTCTGTGTGTGTGCGCGCGTGTGTGCGTGTGTGTTTTGCTCCTACAGACGCATTGACTACAAACTGAAGAGGCAGGACAGCACCAAAACGCTGCTAATAAAAAGTGAACAGCTGCTGAGGATCGAGGAGCACGACTTTGCCATGAGGCCGGGGTTCGGAGGTTAGAGGCGCGCACGCACGCACGAACACACACACACACACACACACACACTCCCCCCATTCCATCGCCAATCCCTGTAGATTTAATCCACTCACCCTTTGTCTGAAATCATCCTGCGCTGATGACGCTGTGATGATGGGCACTGGGTCAGCCACACAACGGATGCGTCAAATCCAAAATCACCAGCACTGACCCAGATTACACCGTGTGTGTGTGTGAGAGAGAGCGCATTGATGCATTTGAAATGAAGTAGGGCTCTTGTACACAAAAATGTGATTGTGTGTCCCTGTGTGTGCGTTTTTGCATTATACCGAGTGCCTCATGGTGCTGTGTGTGTGTGTGTGCGTGCGTGCGTGCGTGCGTGTGTGAGAGAGAGTGGGGGGGAGGGGGGATTCGTGTGTATTAATCTGGATTATATTCCGGAGTCTGGAGCAGATGGAGCGGTGGGAGACAAACGTACGTGGAGGACGTCACGCGTGCAGACACGTATGTGGCGTGTACCCGTGATGCTGGCTCCGTTATGACCGTGGATTACACTCAGACCAGTGTATGAAGTCAAAGGTCGTGGATCTGAGGCTTTGAAGGTTTATCGGATCCCAAAATGTGCGGAAAGTTTGTCGGACGGAGTTGAACAGCAGAAAAGCAGATGTTGTGTGTGTGTGTGTGTGTGTGTTTAATGTGGAGCTGGTTATAAAGAATGTCTGGAGGACACACAGCTTCAGACCCTGCGGCCACTCGTCTGACCTCAGGCGTTTACGCTCATTATTCGCTCGTCCACTCCACTCACAACAAAGTAAACAGGAAGTCTCTCCTTTCAACAACCTGTAATTTGTAATCCCTAAGCTGATTTCAGCTGCAACTCACAGTTCGTGTCATTCAGCCGATGAGTTTATGACAATGAAACAAATGTGGCATTTGTTTTGCGGTGCGGTGGTCGTTATGAATTAGCATTGACGATGATGATGATGATGATGAGGATGAATTGGCATTAATTTAGAGGTGAAGTACTTCTGAGGTGTGTGTGCCCCTCATACACACACACACACACACACACACACACACAGTGTGTCCCTCTGTGTCCCCTGGGTGTGTGTGTGTGTGTTGCTGGTTGACGTTTCTGTGGTTCTGCCTGTCATTCAGGGAGAGGACAACAAAAGAACCACTGTCTGCCCCGCGGCCCTGCGGCCTTTCCTCCCACTATAATTTCACTCCGACATGGGGTGAAAGCTCAGCTCCTTCTGCCCCAGATAAGCCTATAGCTCCTGTGGCCGCCGCACTGCTGTGTGTGTGTGTGTGTGTGTGGAGGCTGAAGATTCAAAACCCCGTACCCTTCCCTCAGTTCGCCTCGAGTCCAGAAATACGCCATGTGACACGAATAGAGGGCTCATCATAAACGTCGACCTTTAAAGGACATCTGTGAACTGAATCCACAAGTCCTCGCTCCGTCTGCGTCCTGGTCACGCGTGTGATGCGCGCGATGTGATTTTAGACTCCAGACGCCGGCCCCAGCTCCAGGCAACACACCTGATTTCTGGTTTGGCGTCCTCACGGTGATGATGTTGCAGTTTGGTGATTGTGGGTTGACAGTGGATTACATCTTTTCACAGGAAATACACATCACAGAGTTTAAATATATCAACTCTCATTCCGCAGACTCGTGTGAGCCTATGTTCTTTGATGTGAGTGGGATTTAACATGGAAAACCACGGCCGTGGTTCCTCTGAAGGCCGAAGGCTTGCACATACAGATTCTTTGATGACATCACACTCAAAACTCCAGTGTTGTTGGGTTGAGTCAGTATGGCTTGTGTAGGAAAAGGTGAGGCTGCAGAGATCTTCGAAAAGATGTGATGGCTGACTGGAGAAAATGTGCCACAAGCAGGAATTCAAATAATTAACCTTGGCTGCCTTCAGCGAGGAAAGCACTCAATCTTCCCAGAGGAGATTTGAAAGCTCGGAATAACATAAATGAGTGATCTGTGACCACCTGCAGATTTTATCTGTTGGAGAAACAGGCTGAGCAGGAACTCCGGAGAACAGGTGTCCCGATTGAATGTAAGTCCACCTGTACAGTATACATCCGCTGATCAGAAAAACAAGCGTCTTGCGAGATCCGCCGGCGAAAAACCTTTCAAGCTTTTATTCACCGTTCAGAAAACATTTGGCCGATTAAAGAAACTCATCCGTTTGATTATTATAAATGTAATCATTTCCTATGAGCATGAATCGTGAATAGATCTGAGATTCGACTTTATTTTAAACCTCTGCTACGTTCACTCTCCTGAAATCTGTTTACATACCGGAGCCGCCTCGATCTCCCTTGACCTCGTTTTGCACATGTGTGTCTATAAAACTTCTGCCTCGCACTGTAACCGGGCGTGACACGGGAGAGACTGCAGAGAGCGAGAGTGACCTTCTGTTGCAGGTTTTTTTTCCCACCGGCGGCAGCGGTGGTTGCCGTGGCGACCTGGTGTTTTTTTTTTGTGCGAGTCAGACGGCTGCGGGAGGTTTACGGCCCTGGATGCCAAAGGAACTTCATTAGTTCAAGAGTTTATTCAGATGCTCGCCTTGTGGATTTAACACTCTTTTATGTACAGGTTAACACACACACGTTTGTAGTTGTGTGTAATAATATGATCTAAATATTGTCTAAACAACAATTATCATGTCAACTATAAACATCTAAGCAGATTTAGTCCACATCCAGCTCTGCCGACGGGGGTGAACGGTCTCAGTGGTGAGACGGGCTCAGCAGATGTTTGAGTGACAGGATGAGACCTGCAGTGCATTCCTGGCATTGTTAAACTTTTTATTAAGCTGACTCTTAAGATCCAGCCGTGGAACGCTTGGAAAAAGCAGATGAATTTAAGAAAATTGTGAAATCATTGCTGAGTTTTCTAAATCCTTAAATTAACTGAGTGGAGAACGCCCTGATCTTGGTCCCTTGTTGCTCGGACATTGGGAAAAAGGTCAAAGGTCAAGATGCTTTTGGCCTTTTTGACCTTTGACCTATTTCCCAATGTCCAAGCAACACAGGACCAAGACCGGTGCGTTCGGGGTCCCCGAAAACCCCCTGGTACCAACTTTCATCTTTCTAGCAGCGACCCTTCACCAAAACCCTAACCCTAGTTCCCCAGTCATAGGGGTTATAAGCCTGGAATTAGGGTTCTAGTAACCCTAACCCTAACCCTAATTCCAGGCTTATGGGGGTTATAAGAGTGGAACTAGGGTTAGGGTTTTGGGGAAGTGTCGTCGCTAGAGAAATGGGACTTGGTCTAGGGGGGTTTTTGGGGACCCCGAACGCACTGGTCTTGGTCCCGTGTCACTCGGACATCGGCAAATAGGTCAAAGGTCAAGGCACTTTTGGCCTTTTTGACCTTTGACCCATTTACCAATGTCCCAGTGACACGGGACCAAGACCAGTGCGCTTAGGGGGGTTTTTGGGGCCCCCGAACGCAGTGGTCTTGGTCCCGTGTCGCTCGGACATTGGGAAATAGGTCAAAGGTCAAGATACTTTTGGCTGTTGTTCACAATAGCATCATTGCCTTTAAGATTTAGGATTTGTCATTTATGACCGATTGATCAAATTGAATATTAGCTCCTGTTGATGATGTATAAAATCTGTTGCAGGTTCATTTTAGGTCGTCTTTAGAGGTTTTAGTGCTCAGTTAGACGTTAGTACAGAGTTCGAATCTTTCATTCTCTGCCGTTGTTGCAGGTGCAGCCATCCCCGTGGGCATCGATGTGCAGGTGGAGAGCATCGACAGCATCTCTGAGGTCAACATGGTGAGAAGCCACGGAACCCCAACTCTTCCAAAAGTTCCCCAGCTGGGAAACTTTTATTTTAATTTTTTAAATGAGGATGAAAATGTGACTTCATTTAGCGCAAGAATTTATTTAATGTTTTATGCTTTATATTCACTGGGGAACTTTGTTAATTAGACTTTCATAAACTATATCAGTGAAATATGACTGGATTGTGCTTTTAGTAGAAACAAATTAAGACTTTTGAATACTTCTTATATTCATGCAAAACTACTTTTATGTGACTCAGCCGTCCACTTGACTTTCAAGTGCTTCACTGTGCTCCTGCAGCTGAGAGATAGATGGTGAGGAGGAAGGTGTTGTCACGGAGCCTCGACTGGAATGGTGAAAATCCACATGAGGCCTGTTTCTCAAAACCAGATTTATCCTCCGACTGGGACCCGGGGGGAAAAGAAAATCAGTTTTCTTTTTTTCTTCTCAGCGCCAACACTCCTTCAATAAAAGAAACACATTGTTACTCATAGATTCAGAGAAAATCGAATGAAAATCTTTTGCATGTGTTCAATAAATCAATTATTTCGAGGAATACACAGCACGTCTCACTAACATTAAAAATCATAACATGAAATACTTTTTCAAATCCCCATTTTAAAAGGTAATACAACTAAAATCTTCAAACAAGTCTTGAATAAATAAATAAATCACAAAAACAGCAGAGATGAAGAGAATCAGATCTTTGAAGCTGCAGCGATTGAAGGATTTTGATTCTGTGGCGTGTTTATGATCGAGATCTTTTTTTTTTTGTCCTCCAGGACTTCACCATGACTCTCTACCTGCGCCACTACTGGAAAGACGAGCGTCTGGCGTTTCCGTCTCGCAACAACCAGAGCAGGACCTTCGACTCGCGGCTGGTGAAGAAGATCTGGGTCCCCGACGTCTTCTTCGTCCACTCCAAACGCTCCTTCATCCACGACACCACCATGGAGAACATCATGCTGCGGGTGTACCCCGACGGAAACATCCTGTACAGCGTCAGGTACGCTCGCAAATGCTGCTCAAATCTCAAATCGGAGAGAAAGAAGTGAGGCTGGGGTTGCCGCGGCAACGGCAGGAAAGGTCTTCTCAGGTTACGTGCTGTCTGCAGCAGGATGACTATTATTTTATATGAACTAAATGAATACATTGTTGTGTGTGTGCGTGTGTGTGTGTTTCAGGGTCACTGTTACAGCTCTCTGCTCGATGGATTTCAGCAGCTTCCCTCTGGACACGCAGAACTGTTCATTGGAGCTGGAGAGCTGTGAGACGCGCGCGCACACACGCGCACACACGCGCACACACACACACACACACTTATCACCTTATCGATAACTCCAAGATCTTAAATCCGTTTCATCTTTTTGTTACATCTCTCTCTCTCTCTCCCCCCCCCTCTCTCTCTCTAGATGTGTATAAGAGACAGATATTAAGGTGAGGTGCTGGTACAAGGCCTCGATGGCACAATAACGAAACACCGATAATATATTTCATTTGACAATGAAAGTCTACAGAACGCAGGACACATTCCATCGCTCCTGAAATGTTAACTGAATTCCCCCCCCCCCTCTCTCTCTCTGTAGATGCATACAATGAGAACGACCTGATGCTTTACTGGAAGAACGGAAACGATTCTCTGAGGACTGATGAAATTGTCTTGTCTCAGTTCTTCATTGAACATTTCCAGGCCTCCAGCGGCCTGGCCTTCTACAGCAGCACCGGTGTGTGTGTGTGTGTGTGTGTGTGGGATTATCCCAGATTATTTCCCAATTTTCTAAAAAACACAATAGTGTTTTTCCAACTGTATGTCCACAGTTTGTGTTTGACAGCCAGCCGTCACAAATGCAGATTCAACATCCGCTGGACAGTTCATTCATGTTTCATAACCGGTGTCCGTGTCCTTCGTCAGGTTGGTACAACCGACTCTTCATCAACTTCATCCTGCAGAGGCACATCTTCTTCTTCATGCTGCAGACCTACTTCCCCACCATGCTGATGGTGGTGCTGTCCTGGGTCTCCTTCTGGATCGACCGGAGGGCTGTTCCCGCGCGGGTCTCTCTGGGTAGAACCAAAACATTCACACGTTCACACGTTCACACGTCTCGCACTTCTCGCACTCACCTCTTCATCCTCTCCCTGCAGGTATCACCACGGTGCTCACCATGTCCACCATCATCACCGGAGTGTCGTCCTCCATGCCTCAGGTAACAGCTGTGGCTCCTCCCAATATGTTCACGTCAGAGTCCGATCGATAATATCACTGCGTGGATATTATAATAAATTACTTAAAAAAAAAAATCTTCTCAGGTGTCGTATGTGAAAGCGGTGGACATCTACCTGTGGACCAGCTTCCTGTTTGTCTTCCTGTCTGTTATTGAATACGCGGCGGTCAACTACTTCACCACGCTGGAGGAGATGAGGAAGATGAAGAGGGGAAAGGTCAGGATGAAGATCACCACTCATGCTCTGCACTACGTCTCCCTCTAGTGGTTCAGTGCAGGGATTACATCAGGAAACACACCAGATGAATGAACATGCGTTGTGTTCTTTTTGTTTGTGTGTGAACAATTTAAAACAATCAAATGGAAATTATACTTATGATACATTATATCAGTATTTTTTCTTTTTTTCCTACCAGATCCCATCCACCTTTAACGCCAGCCAGGCCATGGCCTTCGACGGCTGCTTCCACGATAACGACATGGAGCTGACCCCGTTCCCCCGCATGGCGTCGGCCCTCACCTCTGACCCCCTCGCCACGCCGCCCCCCGACACGCCGGACGTCCGGCCCACGGAGGGGACCCGACTCAGACGTCAGTGGTCCGTGTGGGAAAACGTGGACCTGTTGGTCAGCAACAGCTACATGATTGACTCGTACTCGCGTCTGGCCTTCCCTCTGTCCTACTTGCTCTTCAACACCATCTACTGGAGCCTCTACTCCTGATCGGGCCCAGCAGAGAGGAGCGGATTTTCATTTGTGCTTTGCCAGAGAGATTCAGATGAAAAAATGCTCGATATGTGTCCGGGAACAGTTTTACAGTTTCACTCTCCCTCACGGGAGCACAAGGACGGAAATTCAACCTTTTTTTAATCATCTTTTCATCTTTTCTCACGGAGTAAACCCTCAACAGATTGATTTGCTATGGTCATTGGACATTTTTTTTGTGATGAATTAATTGTATTAATTTCGTGAATAATTGTATTATCTGTTCATCGAAGTGCTGGAATATCACTGAGGACACACACACAGAGGTCACTGCCCTTTTTACATGACTCAAACATTTGATTCGATTTTTTTTACTTTTCATGAATTCTACACTGTAGAAGTATAATTGTTGAAGAATTGTATTTAAAGGAATATAAAGGAACTGGGAGAATAATGCGGCTAAAACCACCGATAAACAACAGAAGAAGAAAAGAAAATCCACATTCTAAAATATTGTAAATAATTTTATTTGAATGTGTCATTTCCTATTTTCCTATTTTTTCATTTATGTTTGAATTTTTAAATTCAAAGTTAACCGAAAAACTAAGAAGAATAAAATATCTGATTTCGGAAAATACGGAGCAAACATGTAATTGTATTCAGATTTATTTAAAATATTTATTTTAAGCAAACTATGTTGTTTTGGAATAAATACTCGAATACGCATCTCGTAAAGTTTCAATAGAAAATATAGTTTGTGTGTTTTATTGTATTAAACTGTTGACTCCTCCGGGAGCAGGCTGCAGCAGGAAGCCGCAGAGCGAGTCTGACCTCCGGCCTGAGTGAGAGCAGCAGCACGCTGTGTTCACCCAGCTCCGTCTTTCCCAGAGGAAACAACCAGGAATGAAAGACTCTAAATAAAATACTGTTCAATGGCCACTTGTGCATTAGCTTCATGAGCTAAGCTGTTACACTGGTGGATGTGTGGAGTAACCAGCAGCAGGAAGCGGGTCATCATCACGTTTAACCCCGCGGGAGGTGAGAGGCTCCCGGCTAACATCACGTCACCTGCCCCGGTGTGCTCGGGGCTCAAATCAAAGCTAAACACGCTTTAGTCAGTGAAAACGATTTTCCAGGTAAAACCAGGTGTTGGAAAAAATTGGAACAATGTTGTGTTTCGAGAGGAAAACTATATTTATTATATTTATATTTTAACAGGAAGGGGTGTTTAAACAGCAGCTAGCCTAGCTTGGCTACGTTCGCCAGTTAGCTCGTTGCTAATGTTTAAATCAGTCGGGAGTTAGCTCATCTCAGTCTGACAGGATTATACATGACAAGAAATGAATCTGAGTAAAACGAATACTATTACAAAGACAACTGATTTTGAATAAAGTCATAAAGGGACATTGACTTCATTTACATCAGAGTAAGACGCAGTTGCAGTTTATTAGGAACACCCTGAGCATCAGGCCCCCATGGTTTTATTTTTATATTATGGAGGCGAAGTCCACTATAACCTGAGAAGATGTTTCTCTGGATTCCATACAATGTCCGAAAATATTTGTTTAAAATAAAATCGAAATCAATTGACAATTTAAAAAAAAATCACATTTGAAAAGCAGCAGTCAGCAAACCAGGGTCAAATCACAGCTGAATAATCAATGTCACTGTTTCAGATGAATTTAAAATAATTATTTAAAAGTTTGATCACTGTGACCTGCTCGTTTTAAATTTCCTGGATTATTTCTAGATTCTGCTTTGGTATAATGGGATCATCACCTGCCTTTATTTATTTTATATTTGTATAATGAATAACAATGTTAAAAATAAAGCAACAAATGTATTAAACCATTAATGTTGTTTTCAGCTTCCACCTGGACTCTTGGCCTTTTAGTCCATGTTGACTAATCGAGGGCCAGCTGGTGTTGTGACTCACTTCCTTGACGGTCTCCGTGGCGACCTTCGATAACTGTGCCCCCAACCAGCCGGAGTCACATGACGTCATACCAAAACGAGCCGTGCCCGGTCGATCTAAAGGTGCAATTCACGCTGGGCCCTGGTCCTTACTACACCCAGGTAATATCACACACACACGCACACGCACACACACACGCACACACACGCGCGCGCAAACACTCCACCTTTATTGTGATTTTCCAGCCTGTGAACAAAAAGTTTGGATTGGATGAATTTTCATTCACAGAACTACAGAATCCGTAAATTCCTATCACACACACACACACACACACTTCATCCTTAAGTGCTTTAAACTCTGTACAGCCCCTGACTCACTTTTATCCGTTAACCCTGATTGTGGGGTTATTCTTCTTCTGGGGGGAAACTGATGTGAGTGAAATGGAAAGGTGTCAGTGGGAGGGAGAGAGAGCTGAATGGAGGGATGGGAGGACGGACGGACGGAGGGAGGGAGGAGGAGGAGGAGGAGTGAACGCTGCTGAGTTTCCCGCTCTGGGATTGGTGGCCGCTCGGCCATGCGCTGACCCCTCTCGAACCGAAGCCTAACTCGGGCTCCCACATACACTCACGCACGCATGCAGACACATGCCGTGGAGTCCGGCCCCCCTGTTGAGTGGCAGGGACATGTGAGCCCCCTCGCAGGGGCTATTCTGGGCCAGGGGAGGGGGGCAACGGGGCGACGCAGGGGGGGAGCACCGGGCTCTTTTCTCTTTCTGCATGTGGCCGGGCCATCGTGTGGAGCGGCCCATGATCGTGTCCCGCGTTGTGTAGGCTCTTTGTGCGCGTGTGTGGTCACAGCACACTCTTTCTTTTCTTTCGTTTGTTGTTTTATCGCCACTTTAGGCCGGAAAAGATGGGCTGCTGCTTTAGCAAGGAGCTCAGCCCCGGCCTGCCCAACGAGAGGAGCGGTCTGCTGCAGCCCCCGCTCTGTGACGGATTGAGCGAGGTGACGGAGCAGGTCAGGCAGCACGCCGCCGCCGTGGCTCAGCACGTGCGCTCAGCGGAGGACCAGACGCCTCTGACAGACGAGGACGGACGTGGAGTGGACCGCAAAGTTTGTCCAAAGTCGGTCGCGGATCCTCGTCTGACGCGCTCTCACGAGGAGAAGGAGGCTATTCTTATCACGGCAACCGGCACAGACGCGCACGGGGACGCGGAGGCGGAGGCAGCGCGGCCCAGCTGTGAGCCGGCTCCTTACATGGAGGTGCTCACACAGAGTCCCGTCACACAGACGGTTCTGGAGAACGCCAGGTCCTCACGGGTCGGTCAGCAGCAGCAGCACCGAGCGGCGAGGTGTCGGTCGGCTCCGGTCAGAGACGTGTCAGGTGACCCGCCGCCGCCGCCGCCGCCGCTCACTTCCTGTGGGGACTCCTCCCAGGCCGAGCACGCGGAGGAGGAAGGGGACGAGATCACCACCCTGTGTCGGGGCTTGGAAACACGCACCCGGAGCTTCTACAGCATATGTTCCATCGACGCCGACGACCTTGAGCACGACCTCGATCTCAGTCGAACAGCTGGAGCGCCGCCGCCGTCCACAGCTGAAGCGGAAACAGCTGCTCTCTCTCAGGTCCTCGACCAATCAGACGCAGAGACAGCCGCAGTCCACGCATACATCACACCTTCTGAAATGACCCGGCGGCCACATGGCGAGGAAGCGCCGTCAGGAGGTCAGACCACCTCACCTGAACCTGTTGGTCCGCCGCAGCTGGTGGAACATCTGCCCTCGTCCTGCGTAATCACAGCTGAGGACCCTCAGGGGTCCGCTGCTGCTGACGTGTTGAGCGTGGGTGTGGAGGAGCGTGTGTGTTCGGAGGCGCTGGTGGGCGACCTCCAGCGTGAGTGTGACCTCGTCGCTACTTCCTGTTCTTCAGAGCTCGATGTCACCGTCCCGCTGCACGGCCAGGACGCTGTAGCTCCGCCTCTTCCCGCAGGACGTACAGAAACGGATAAATCCTCCGCGCGGAGCCAAACCGTCCCCGTGAGTATCTGGCAAAACCACCGCGAGGAGAGCGACGACGTCTACAGCGGCAGGGCAGATACGGCCGTTACCGTGGTAACGTCAGTCTCCACCTGTCTCCCCGTCTCCACCCCTTTCTCTGAGTCACCTGTCCAGAGAGAAAAATCCGACGAGAATACCAACGATCCGACCTTTGAGTTGTGCGGCGTCTATCCTCCGTCCAGCGAACCTGAAGCCTGGTTGGACGGCGAAGGCCACGTGGACACTGGAGGTGTGGAGCAGCGTTGCCATGACGACATACAACCTGAATTTCACCGGAGCGGCAAAGGCGTGGAGGGAAGAGACCATACGGAGGATTTAGCTGAAGGCCACTCGGAGGAGGACCAAACTCTCCACAACCTCCAGGAGACCAACGCTGAGGAAGGAAGTGTCTCTGAAAGCAAAGTCACTTCCTCCTCTTCATCTTCATCCTCCTCTTCCTCGTCTCCCTGCTCATCTTCAGAGGAAACTGAGCTCAGTGAAATCACTGCAAATCTACCAGAGAGAGTTCCTGTGTACGAGGTAGAATCTGAAGGTTTCTCCCACACTCCTCCAGTGTCCTCAGAAATATTGACCCTTGGCTGCGTGAGCCCTCATGACATCACTTCCTGTTTGGCTCTGTCTGGAGCTACCGATGGTAGGATGTCACCTGATCAAACTGAGCCAGGCGCTGAGGTTCCTCCCAGAGGTTCATCTCCAGAGGAACCGTGTGAGAGCCCGGAGGTCCAGGTCCTCGGGTGTCCCCTTGCCGACCAGGTGGTTCAAACCGTGGCCCCGGTGGACCCCGGGCAGATCGACGCCTTCGCCTCCACGCCCTCGTACGAGATCCACTTCCACCCGGCGGCCGAGGAGGGAGAGGGCGACGGAGGGATGAGGGAGATGGTGTCCGAGCTGCTGGGTGAGGACGCAGAGTCGTCCCTGCTCCGCCTCTACCCGCAGCCCTGGGTCCGGCTGGGCCTGGAGGACGGGTGGACCCCCCCCTGCGCCACGTCCCGGGACGAAGGGGGCGCAGAGCGGATCCCGGCCTCGGTGTCGGAGCTGCAGCCGTCCATGGCTCTGCTGGGAGCCTACCCCTACAGCACCCTGATGCCTCAGGGACCCTGCGTCTGGGACTGGCACACGGGGGCCGCGCCGTCTGTAAGTGGGAGACCGAAAACCTCGTGGAGGAACAAAAAGATGTTGAGGTCACACATTTCGAGAGTCCAGATTCAAAATAGCGGAGTTTATCCACAAATGCGATCTCTCTCCCGTTGTTTTTGGTAATGGAATGAATGTGTGTTCCTCAGGGAGCCCAGCCCAGCCTGAACCCTCACGCCGAGGTGTGGACCGACCCGAGCCATGACCCCAGCTTCCCTCAGACTCAGCAGCCGTGGAACAACCAGGAAGGTCACAAAAATATTTTATTATACACTCACCGGGGCCAAAATGTGGGGGAGCTTGATTTTTTTATTATTTTGAAACTTTTATATTTATTCAGGGTTGGTGCCAGAGTTCCAGCTGGCCCAGATGAGCCTGACGGAGGCGGATCTCAGCCCGCTGCCGTTCCACTCGGAGGCTGTGGACTCACCTGTGGTCAACGGAGAGTCCGGCGAAGCGCCCGTCACAGGTGGGAGGTCCCGCCCGAACCGCTCCTCCTCCTTTTAAGGCGATGGCTGAGTTTTTTTTTTTATTTCTTGACTTTTTCAGACGAGATCCGAGAGGAGCTGAGGACGGTGCTGGAGTCCTGTCTGACCAGGTCAC
Source organism: Colistium nudipinnis (assembly GCA_016785305.1). Lineage (NCBI taxonomy): Eukaryota > Metazoa > Chordata > Actinopteri > Pleuronectiformes > Rhombosoleidae > Colistium > Colistium nudipinnis. The sequence goes on from JAFBJU010000773.1 coordinate 172,961, forward strand.
AGCGCGCGGCTCGTCAATTTTCCCGCCCGATCTGAGGAGTCCTCCTTAACGGATCCTCTGTTCCCCCACAGCGAGCAGCTGGGCAGCGACCTCTACCTGAAATCTCAGATGGACAACGACCAGTACGTCTCCATCTCCACCCTGGCCAGCTTGGACAAGGTCAAGAACCTCAGCACGGACCTGGAGCTCCTCTCGGACATCCTGAAATGTGGGTGTTTTTCTTTTTACTTCCGGCGCGACAATAACCGACGGGCGGGATAAATGTCAAATCTAACACATTTGCGGCGTGGCAGCTCTACCTCTGGTCCAGCTGGCTCCGTGCGGCCTCAAGGTCCGGCCCAGTCAGAGTCGAAGTGTCGTCATCCTCCGTGAAATGCCCAGCACCACGCCGCAGGAGGCAAGGCACAACGCAACCGCAACACAACGCCTGTCCCAAAATCTGAGCCGAATATGTGTGTGTGACGAGATGTTGCTGTTGCGCAGGAAGTGGAGGCTCTCTTTGAAGGGGACGCTCTGCCCAAGTTCCTGAGCTGTGAGTTTGTGAGCAACGACAACTGGTTCATCTCCTTCAAATCTGAGGCCGAGGCTCAACAGGTCAAACGGAGAAACAATTCATTGCAATTTCGCCTGGATTTATAGCTGTAATCTTATCTCTGGTGGTCTGTGCACACCTTCAGGTCTACAAGTACCTCAGGGAGGAGGTGCGGGTGTTTAAGGGAAAGCCCTTGATGGTGAGGTTAAAGGCCAAGGCCATGACGGCTCCCAAAAACGGCTTCAGACTCAACCCGCCGGAGCCGGGCGGCGCTCCCTACGCCGCCTCCTACTACCCCGTGACCTCGTACCAGCAGCCCTGTCCCATCCACGCCCAGCCGGAGCAGATGTTCGGCGACGTGTGGCCTTCGTCCGGGCCGGGCTTCCACAAACACGCCGCGGTGAGTCCTTCGTGATCTTCTGAGGAGCCGCCGCACGCTTTATTCCAACCGTGTCATCCCGTTTTCTTTTTTGGCCCACAGGCGCCGTCTCTGAGCGATTTAATGAACGGATTCGACGCCGCGCAAATCTACAGGCCGTACCGACCGCCCAGGCCCAAGTAGGTCATTTTTCCATGATTCGTTATCGTATTTATAACCGCCGGCCGTTTTCGCCCTCAACGTTTGTGTTTTCACGGAACAATGTCCTCCAGGAGAGGCTCGCGGTGGTCCGGCGGTGCGGACGGCTGGCACGGCGTTCAGACCGACCCCTCCCACTCGCCGGAGCAGGCGCCCGGGGAGCGCTCCTCCTCCTCCCCGACGCGGTCGGGCCGAGGGCGCTCGTGGCGCAACGTGCGCGGCCACGGCAGAGGTGGAAGGACGGAGCCCGGCAAACACGCGGCGTCAGCCTCCTCGTCCGAGAGGGGAAGGTAAACGCACGCATCACCGGCACAGAGAGCTAGACCAATCAGAACTCCCGCTGTGCGACCTGACAATATTGCCAGTGTGCGTGCGTGTGTGTGAGCACATGTTTTCGCGTGTGCGCAGGTGTGTTTGTGCATGCGCGTGGGTGTGCGCGTGAGTGTTCATGCGCGCGTGTGTGTGTAGGTGTGCGCGCGGCGTGGTTGTGCAGCGTGTGTGTGCGCGCGTGAATCCGAGCCGCACCGACATCAGCTCTGTGATCCGCAGGAGAGGAAACGGTCCGAGGAGGAGAGAGAACCAGAGGACGTGGGACAGATCAGCTGGGAACAGATCTGTGAGTGTCCACAGAGCGTCAGTGGAGCCGCTTTAGTTGGAGGCTCGATGTTGACACTGCGTGTGTGTGTGCGTGTGCGTGCGTGCGCAGGATCCCCCTCGTCCTCCATCTCCTCCCCTGGAGCTGGGGCTGACCAGCTTCCCTCCTCTGTCTCCGGCCAACGCACTCGGCGTCAAGGTAACCATCGTTCATCTCTCGATTCTGTGAACGTGTGAAGTCGCAAACACGGATCTGACTCTTCTGGTCCTCACAGGGCTCAGGCTGCAGCTCCTCTGACTCGGAGCCCCCGTCCAGCTCACTGCAGTAAGTCACTCACTGATGAAGATTCCATTCCGTTCCATGTTCAACTCATCCCCTCTGTGACCTGTCGATAAAGCTTCATGTGGCTCTTCACTTCCTGTAGAACATGACTATATCTACCACGCATGCTTCTGTATCTGCTCATTTTGTCTTTTTCTGGCCATGAATATATATTTTCACTTTGGGCCGCGCTGTGTGGGCTGATATTTCTCATTCTGCTGGTCTCCATAGGAATGCGAAGGAGAATGCGGAGACAGCCAGTGAGCTCAAACCCACTGCGCTCCCACAGGAGCCACTCACAGTAAGAGCTGTTTCAATCTGTCCTGTTGTATGATCAATATTCAGAAATTCCAAGAAAGAAATCTCATTTTCATTGAAAGAATGAAAGGAGGAGGTATACAAAAATAGTACATATCTGACAGATAAATCCAACAACCCAGCTCTCATTATAATATCAATTTGTAACTAAACTAATTATAATCATTATAATACAAATTATTATTATTATTATTATTATTATTATTATTATTATTATTATTATTATTATTATTATTATTATTTAAGTTATGACTTGATATTATTATTATCATAATTCAGAGCTCCAGACTTTAAACTCAGGAGTTACTGTCCCTTTACAGAATCATTGTTCTTATTCATTTGAATATAATATTGATGACATTGATGGTGTTAGAGTGGTACCTTCGCACAGTAGACAGCTGACTCCAGCTTCTGCTCTGATTGGACAGGAGTCCAAAAAGCTCAGCTACGCCCAGATCTGCCAGAGACCGTCATCCAGTGAGTGCGTCCCAGCTGCTGACCACAACGCGTCCTCAGAGTCGGCTTCTTCGTAATCTGCCCCCCCCCCCCTTCTGTTACCACGGCGACCAGAGAACATGGAGAGAGAGAGAGACACTCATTTATTTTTCTTAATTTTTTTTTGTCCATTGAGTGTCTGAGAAGCTGAGGGTGATTTTCTGCACAGTCTGAACGGAGCATTGAAAACACAAAAGTTCCAAACTCAGTCTTTAAATCCAGTATAAGGATCTGGCCTGGATCTGGGACCCCGATGGACTGGTGGCTGGGACCGCGTGGGACTGCTCTGGGTCCAGCACTCAGGTTTTTCAGTTGTTTTAAAAAAAAACAAAAAAAAAACAAATAGCCGAACAGAATCCGTTTAAAAAAAAAAAAAAAAAAGGTTGATGTGCTTCTTTACGTTATCCGGTTTATTTCTTTGTTTGTGGTTCAGCTCGGTTTATGGAGAGACAGGTTCCATTTTTGATTTTAGTCCAGTTTGGCTTCTTTCTGTTTGTGCGTCTGTGCGGGACATTCAGGCACGACTCAGGAATGTTTTTTTTATACCCCTCCATCTGAGTCTGGACACACGTGATGTTTTCTCCTCCCAATTTGTTTGTGCGGCTCGTTTCAGACGTCGGTGAGACGTGGAGGACGAGCCGCGGTCCAGTGTGTGTGTGTTGGTGAGCAACTGGGAGGAGCACGTCTTGATTTTCACCATCATTGAAATTGAAAATGTTTCTTTTGGGAAAAAAATGCACTGAAAATCGATCCTTTATTTGTGCATGATTTCTTTTTATTTTAGGATTTAATTTATGTCCTATTTTTTTTATTTATGTTAGACAGGAGTGGTTTTTTTGTGTGTTTAGGCATGAGGCTCCTCACCTGGGTTAGACGCACCTCTGTGTCACAGTGTTGGATCACAGGACGTCCCGTAGAGGGAGGCCAGGCTGTGAGAGTCCATTAGAAATCACTGTTTCACTGAAGAACTTGAACTGTATTTGAGAACTTGAATTAGACTGTAGCAAGTCCAACATTCTTCCGTTTCAAGAATACACCTTTTTTAAATGTAAAGCAGTTGTCATGGAGACAGAGCAGAGTTGGTTGTGGCACATGTTACCTTGTTTGTACAGATGTACATAATATTGAACAATGATTAAAGAAGTGCCTTTGGAGTTCCGAATTGAAGCTTTTTGGGATTTTATATGTAGATTCAGAACTAATCACCAATGATTTCATGATGTTTAAATGTAGTCGTTTCTTCTCTCCAGGGAGGATGGACCTGCTTGTGGTTCCTTCCTCTCACCAGCAGATGGAAGTTGAATTCCATGGTTCCAGTCATGGCTCCATAATGTGTCCTCCGCCTCAGAACCTTGTTTACACTGAGGATGATTTGATTCCTGGGAGGCCATAGGCAAACTGAATGGGATGAATCATTCTCGTGAAACCTGGTTTATTACAAGCGCAGATTGAGGCCCACATATGCGTCAGGGCCACATTAGGCTCACACTCGACTTCATTAAACCTTAAATATGAATCACATTAATCAGCGGAAGGCTCCGTTTGAAGATGAATGATTAAAAGAGATCGGCTGCAGAAAGTCACTCCACAGAGAATGTTTCCATGTTTCAAATGATTTGAGTTGCACACCACACAGCTGTCATCATGTGCGTTCATTTATTCAATGTTTTTCTGCAAAATCTAAATCTTATCTTGAGTAATTATCTGGTTAATCTGAAGATGTTGAGACACCAATTAGAAATACTGTCAATGCCAGATTTACTCAGTGGTTACATCATTTTTTTTTTACATAAGTAGATGCAAACATTGAAATAAAGCCGCTTTGTTTTTAATGATTATTATTTTTATATATACATTATGAATTGTAATTTGAATTAAACTACTACTCTCTGATCATTTAACAGAACCGTGAAATCTTATTTAGTTTGATCCAAAATGTTTTTTCACTGTTTAATTGGTGAATTAAACGAAACGTTATTTCTGTGTTAAAGCATCTCCAGGTGTGGCCCCCCGCTCGCAGCGCCCCCTGTCGGTGATGTCAGGCACCGCCTCCGCGCGGTCACGTGACAGCAGCGGCGAGAAGCTGCAAACGGCGCGGACTGATCTTCATCCTCATCACCGCCATCCTCCTCCTCCTCAGACGCCGCAGCGGCAACACCGAGCCCTCGCACCGGCTCCTCACCGCTTCCTCTCGCCGGGCCCCTCCATGGCGGCACCCCGCTAACACCGGCTACCCCGCTCGCGCCCTCTTTGTTCTCAACCCTTCGACGTCTCGTCCGTCGCGCGCGCGCGGCTCCGCCGAGGAGGAGCAGCTCTCCGGAACCGGAGTAGGCGGCAGCGGCGGCGGAGGCGGCGACCGGGGAGGAGGCGCTCTCCACACGGAATGGCGGACCGCGAGGCGTCGCCGATCCCGCTGGAGATCCGAGCCCGGCTGGCGGAGCTGGAGCTGGAGCTGTCAGAGGGTAAGTCCCGCTTCTCCTCCTCCATCACCGGCGGAGTCTTAACCTTCCTCCTGCGGGGCCCCTGCCCCTCCTCCCGCCCAGATGTTTGTGAGCCGGGCACCGGGCCGGGCTGCTCCGTGTGGCCGGGGGAGGAGGAGGGCAGAACGGGGACACGCTGCTCTTTGTCTCCGGATTATAGGAAGAGATAGAAAAATCACACCCAGTGATAACTGCGCGCGTGCGTGCGTGTGTTTGTGTGAAAAACAAGCGGTTGTGTGACCTTGAGATGTTGACACAAGCCTACCTGTGTTTTTGTGCGCGCGCGCGCGTGTGCATTGCGATGCTGAGGCCAGCTGGGCTGTGGATGCCTCCTGTGTTTGGGCCTGCAGAGAGGAGAAGGAGGAGGACGCTCCGGGTCCTCCTCCTCATCCTCACTCTTCATCCTCCTCCCTCACACAGATGCACCAAAAACACACACACACACACACGCACGCACGCACGGCCTCTGACTCCCGTCCTCCACCCTGCTGCTCTCCTCTCCATGCATCTCAGACGGGACATTTCTGCCTTATATAATGGAGGTGGCATGTTTTATTCACGCCGGCCTACGTGCTGGGCCTGGGAAGAGGCGCGCAGGACGTGTTGGGTGAAATGTCCACGGACACGCGCGTGGGACACACGTGTGTCCTCGTGTCTCGTAAAAAGCAAACGTCGCCTTTTGTCAGGGCCGCAGAAACCTGCAGTGAAACTTGCGTCGCTGTAAACCTGCAGCAGAGAGACACACACTGTGATCACTGTGTGTGTGTGTGTGTGTGTGTGTTGGAGTAGGTGCAGTGAAAAAGCAGAATACATTTCCTGATAAAAGGTCACATTTACACACACACACACACACACACACACACAACCAAGAATGTGTGGCTTTAATCCCCCCAAAACAAAAAAAAACCCATCAGTCTTTGAATCTCAGAGTATCCAAAGCTCGGCACATCAAACTGCCCCGTTTCCTTCAGATCAGCCTCATCTCTCATAGGAGCCTTTACATGCTGGTACTGCAGTGACACACACACACACGCACACACACACACACACACACACACACACACATACAGTTTATCAGAGCAGAACCTGCTGCTGGCAGATGTTATTAGCGATGAAAGACGGCGCTAGAAGGAGGAAACGTCACAAACATCAGACAATGTGAAACACTCAGGTGTGTGTGTGTGTGTGTGTGTGTGTGTGTGTGTGTGTGAGAGAGTGTGAGAGACAGGTTATTGGATGAAGCCTGACAGTTCTGATAGGGATGTGATGGATGCGTGTCTGTCTTTTAGGGAACGTGTTTGGTTTCATGTGTGTGCGCCAGCCTGGTTTGTGCGCTTTGTTTTATTTTGTGTATTTTATTTAACCCCCTTCAGATCAATGGAATTGATCCAAATGAATCGGAATCTTTTTTTAAATTGTTTTAAACAGGCGCTTTAGAGGCTAGAGACTGTTGACGTCCTGTTTCCAAACCCCGCCCACTTTGTGCACCTGTCATCCCGGTGTTCCAGGGGCGTGGCCAATCACAACCAAGTCCCACTGAGCTGACCTTGGCCCGGATATTTGACTAGTCCATGACTCGATGTCCCTTCAGGCTAAATGAAGTGAGAGTATTGACCAAATCTGGAGACGTGCGAGTCATGGAAATATCTGTCACAATCGTACAGTCGTAAAACAGAGAAAGTGAACAGGAGGGAAAATCTGGTGGATGAATCATCAGGTTTTTTTCACCCGTTAGTGATTTGATTGAATAGAGGAAAAGAAAGACCTTCGGAATTTATTCCACCAAAACTCAGAAGGAAAATGGGAGCGTCTCCCGGGTTTTTACGCCCGAGAATGACTTATTGATCATTGGAACAGCGGTGCGATCCTCGGAGCTGAGACGTTTGTGCGCGCCACCTGTTTATTAGATCAACTCCGCAAATCAGCTGAGCTCTGGCAGATAAGTCCAAATCGCATCATCGCCGTCACCGCCGGGCATTCTGGGAGCATTTAGCCGGAGCCCCTTGGCGCAAAGTGACTTGCAGATGGATTGGCTGGACGTCCCGCCGACACCGAACTCACCACGGAGACCTGGCGGTGCAGCCCAGGTGGGGAGGTTGCGTGCGCCTTTCCGGGGCCTGAGTCGCTGCACGTCGGGTCCTTTTTTTCTTTCTGTATCTGCAACGCCTCGCCATCTTCATGAATAATCTATGATTGATGAATGAATTGCTCAATCTCGACGGAGCCGAGGGAATGAGAGGTGGATTGACAGAAAATGAGGCGTTCGCGGTGTTTTTCACCTGCCGCATGTGGAGCTGAGATGAGAGTCCGGGTTTTTGAAGGCAATATGTCAGCAGGGATCCATTTTGGTTTCACTCTGATGTTCCTGTGAGCAGTTAAGCTCTGGGTAGATCCCTGGCTTTATTGACGTAAGTCCATGTTTTGCTCTGATTGGGAACTCACTGAAGCAGCGTCAGAGATGCCGGATGAGAAGCGGAAGATTCGTCATCCACCGGGAAAGGAATCCGGTGCGTTTGGGATCCGCGTTTCATTATCAGACACAATTATCAATCAATCAATGAAATCTGATATACACGGCATATCCACGCTGGGTTCTGGAATCAATAATGGATCATTCATCTTTGGGGCCAACTTTAGCATTTCACCATCATTGACCGCGGAGGGTTTGAGAACGTGGGGGCCTGTGATGAACACAGAGCAGCTGTCAGTCATGGCAGGAGTGATGTCATCTGTGGGCGTCGTCTATTATTGGAGCGTTCGCAGGCAAAAAAGGCCGACGGAGTGACGATCCGTAACCTCGGAAGGCATATGGAGCGTCAGACGCTTGGTCGACAGCGGGACGTTTTATATGCGGAGGCCGAAACGTGAATAATACGATGGGTTACCATGGTGACGGTCCACGCTTTCACTCAGCGCCGGTGGAAAAGGGGACCTTCAGATGTGCACTCCAAAAAGCTGGTTTTGCCAAACAGTGGTTGTCCTGATAACTTATTGATCAGGGCTTTATTAAGGAAATGCCGTTTTTGCACATGTTGAAATGATATCCTCGGGTTTCTGGCTTTGTTTGACCAACAGCGCAAAAGCAAAATAGATGCAAGGGAATGGCATTTTTTTTGGGGGAAAAGGAGCAAAATCCGGACTTTTTGGGAAATACGAAAAGAGAAACTGCCAACTTTGCTCAGGTCACCTCAGCCGTGTGTGTGTGTGTGTGTGTGTGTTTTTGACAGGTTAACCTTTTAATGGGATGCAATTGAAGCATGATCCGACCCCTTCAGAGCAGCATCACGCTGATGATTCAGTTATTTGACTTTATTGAGGCTAAATGTCACTTTTTTTCCGTTTTTACCTGGGAATTCGGGCTTGCTTCACCTTGTGGACGGTTGGCCGGGTTGAAAAAAACATTTGAAGATGTTTCGTTGGACTCTGGGATTAACAGTGAGTTGAGAAATGATTGACGGTTGAAATATTAAACTCAATCAGGCCGCCGATGCGACCGTGTGATGTGTTTGTGTGTGACGAAATTTCCGAAATCCAGGAATGATGCTTTGTGGGATTTTAAAGCTCAGGCGACACAATCTGAGCCGGGGGAAAATCTCCATGGATTCTCCACCAGCGTCGCACGCCACGCGCACCGTGGCCCCGGCAGGTATCATTAGCCTGCGTCTCGAATCTGACGCTCCAAATCCAAGATGGCCGTCTCAGGCCTTCTCCAGGAGAACCGTTGCTAGGCAACTCCCTCCCTGCTCTGCTGCGCTGCGAGTGGAAGATGGCGTCTCCCCACAGACCGTGTGTGTGTGTGTGTGTGTGTGAGAGAAGAATGTTGTTATGCTGCGGTTGATGTGAGAAAAGGCCTCACTCAGATGTAACACACACACACACACACACACAGATGAGCAGATTGGATCCAGATGTTCTGGCCGTTCTCCACGGTCAGATTGAGAAACGCAGATTCTTTTCCCTCTCACTTTTCACGGAGCTGTCTTCGGCTCAGTTTGGTCCAGGTGTGTTCTCACCACAGGAACCAGGGGAACCTCCGGTTCTGGATCTGGTTCTGGATATCTGGCTGCGGTTTCTCCCCTGTGTGTGTGTGTGTGTGTGTGTGTGTGTGTTTTCTTCTGTGAGCCGGGGTGTGCATTGGGAGGCGAGTTGTAGCCCAGCGTTCCCAGAGGAGCTTTGGGATTTGTCGTGCACAGACTCACTCCCTCGGAGGAGGTGCAGCTGCACGTGCTGATGTTCCGCTCCACGGCCGGAATTGCGTGAATGTGCTTGTTTGATGATGAACAACGGCATCTGTGTCCTCCGGCCACCAGCCGCACCCCAGAAACAACAAAACCGCAATCGGAGCGCAGGCAGCTGAGCGGCAAGATTTAGTCCCCATATTTGTCGGATATCTCCGACGTGGTGGTTCAATACGACGCGTTGGATTGATTGATCTCCTCTGTCATTTGTGCGTTGTCGTGTTCTGGGGTTTGTTAAAGAGGGAGGTGTGTGAAGAACATGAGCTTGTCTTCTGGGTGTGATTGTGTTCTCCGGTGGTAATGAACGAACCGGAGTGAAGCACTAACCAAACGGGGAGGTATTAGCCTGAGGACCCCCCGGGAGGGGGGGGGGGGGGGGGGGGGGGGGGGGGAGCGGGGCGGGCAGGGGGGGGGGGGGGGGAGGGGGGGGTTGATTGACAGGTGGCGTGGGGGGCGGGCTGTAATGAGCTCCTCCCTGGTTGTGTATCCACATTTAGTCTGTGGAAGTCTTGGGATTAAATCATCTGCAGAGTTGAGGATTAACATCGGGACCCGTCATTGTTACCATGGCGACGCCAAACAGGAAACCCGGGACCAATAATTCAACAGGCAAATAATCTTGACACTAACCTATAAATCTGGGATCTGCCGGTTTGTTGGAGCCCCTCCAGAAGGGATTTTTTTTTTGTTCCCAAAATTTCCTGGATATTCGATCATTAGTGTTTGAGTGGGCAGAAAATAAATCATAATTATAATAAAATATGAATGATTTGGCCTGAACGTATAGATTCAATGTCAACCGTCTGAGAGGATGAATTGATGAGGCTATATATCTGTGAGGTCAGAGGTCAACCTCACGGTGACCCCACGATGTCTTATAGGACATGATTCAGCAACACACACACACACACATCCGTTTGCATCGATACAAAGTTTGAAGTGACGCTGTCACTCCGTGTCCTTGGCAACACATGGGTCAATCGTCCTGACACGCACACGCGTGTTTCAATCCCACTACAAAATGGCTGCAGAAATGGTGGGGGCTTTTTAACCGTCTTCATTTCCATCTTTATTCATCACATTATTTCTTTCATTTTGTTTCAGTTATTTATTTGACATTTGGAACATTTTAGACGGAGGCCTTCAAAGAGTGGGAGAGACGGCAGACTCTGAGGCTGAATCATAAAAAAATGAATTCAAAACCAAAAGCATTTGCAATAATACATAAAACAGCCCAGTGAGTGTCTCTCTCTCTCTCTCTCTCTCTCTCTCTCTCTCTCTCTCTCTCTCTCTCTCTCTCTCTCTCTCTCTCTCTCTCTCTCTCTCTCTCTCTCTCTATTCATCTCTGTCTGTTTGCAGGCGACATCACTCAGAAGGGTTATGAGAAGAAGAGGTCCAAGCTGATCAGGGCATATGTTCCACACGCTGGAGGTAACTTAGCTCTACCTCTGACCTCCTGTTCCCACACACACACACACACACACACTCAACTGAAGCGCTCCCATATCACGAGTAGAGAATCCAAAGTGGTGTCATGACAGATACAGTGGCGGTGATGCTCCACTCCATCGATTCAGCCATTAGTGAATGTAGGTTAAGACTCCCTAGAGCTCAGCTTGGGCCTGCTCCTCCGTATCTGTGTGCGTGCGTGTGTGCGTGCGCCGTAAAGGAACACGCACGCACACACACACACACACACCCCGGCTCCACAGGACTCACCGCAACTAAAACACAATCTGGTGCATCCTCATCGTGGACCACAGGGCCAAGCTTCCGTAACGACCAGTCACTGGATACTGAGGACAGCTATCCCGTTCTTCTTCTTCTTCTTCTTCTTCTTTTTATTATATTATATATATTATATTTCTTCTTCTTCATATTATTTATTTCATTTTAAGAAAGTCATTTTTCTGTTGAATCATCTCCATGTTTGTTTTGACCTTTCCTCTGCTCTGTATCTGCTGCTTCTGTCAAACGTGGATGTACATACTGTATATGTATGTACGTGCGTGTCTATATATATATATATATATATCTATGTCTATGTGCGTGTGTGTGTGTGTGTGTGTTCGCCGGCCCGTGTAGGAATGGAAGGGCCCATGTCTCACCGGGCTCCGCTGGGTCCTCCCTCTGCTGCTCGTTTCCACCGGCGGAGAACGTCCGGCACGCGAGACGAACGCTACAGATCAGGTACAGGAAGTCGGCCCGCGCTCCAACACACACACACATAAAATGACGACCAATCAGACTTTTACTTCTAAATGGCAAATTGATCAATTAATGCCAACATTTCATTTTTAGTGAATAAGTTGCCTCTCCAAATGGAATATTATAATTGTTTTATTCAATTTCATTTTTTTCATGTATGCGAATACACATTTTCTGATTCTAGAATGTATTCAAAAATGGATAAAAAATTATTTTATTTTTCTAACTGATGTTTTGCAGTTTATCAAATGAAAACTAATTTAATTTGCATTGCTTGTACCAGTGACCTGAGCAGGGCACATTTCCTCCTCTCGCTCGCTTGCTCGCTCTCTCTCCCTCCCTCTCTCTCTCTGTCGCTCTCTTTTTCTCTCTTTCTCTCT
>JAFBJU010000773.1:185293-251319 GCA_016785305.1 Colistium nudipinnis
GCACCCCCCCGCCTCCTCCCCCTCCCCCCCTCCCCCTCCCCCCCTCCTCCCCTCTCCCCTCCCCCCCCCCCCCCCCCTCCCTCTCCCCCCCCCTCTCTCTCTCTCTGTGAGAATTAATTTCTGTCTCCGTCTCAGACGTCCACACCGAGGCCGTCCAGGCTGTGTTGGCGCGACACGTGGAGAGGAAGGTGGCCGTGCCCATGCCGTCCAAAAGACGATCGCTGGTGGTGCAGACCTCCATGGACGCGTACACGCCTCCAGGTGACCACACACACACACGGTTCATTTGTTTTTGACCTAAAATAATAATAATTGCGTCATGCCCCCCCGAGAAGAACGTTGTTGTGTTGACGTTGTGTGGAGGTTTCCCACTAACCCCCGCCGACTCTCACCAGGCCTGTCGCCCCTGTGCTCAGACTCGTCGTCGGGCTCGGAGGAGGAGGCGGGGCCAGGCGACGACATGTCGGGCATGGAGCACTGGATGGGCCGCCCGTCGCAGCTAGGCCCCGCCCACCTGGGCTCCACCTCCTCCTCGTCCTCGTCCACTCAGAGCGGCGGCAGCGGCAACGCGGGGCGGCTCGCCGACTCGCTGGCCCACACGCACCTCGGCCACATGGCGCACGCGCACCTGGCGCACACGTACCTGGGCCCCGCCCACCACCAGCAGAGCCACCTGTCGCAGTCTCACCACGGTAACACTTCCTGTCCAACACGCACAGTCCTGAGGCCTTTCAGATCAAATCACAGTGATTAATTCCTCTCCTGTCTTTTTTGTTTTTCTTTCTCTGTTGATGCGTGTGTTTGTTTCATCTTCAGCTTTACACGCCTTTAACACGCCTGTACGTGTGAATCCAGGTATCGGCCACCTGTCCCTGAAGAGGAAGGGCGCTCTGAGCGTGGCAGAGAACGGAGGATCTCTGCGACGCTCCTGCGAGTTCGGCTCCGACATGTTGTGGCCTCCGCCGCTGGAGTCCGACGGTACGTCCCGCACACGCACACGCACACGCACACGCACAGTGAAACCTCCTTTTAAGATCTACAACTCTCGTCCGTAACATTGATTTTTGCGCCAGAGACAGACAGAGATCCACTGAAAGCTGCCAATAAATGAGATTTGCTGGAGGGGCTCCAACAGAGTGTTTGGGCCTTTTTTTTTATTTTATGTTCTGAACTCTAACATTGATTATTACTCATTAAAACTCCCCACCCCAGAAACCAAATGAATATAAGGCTTGTTGCAGCGGGAGACGTTTAAACACTTTGTAGCTTAAAAATGTGCTTTTAAAGGAAGCTACATATTTTTCATTTCAAGCACGCGCCAGAGCTCTCACTCTCCCGTGAGCCAGGGACGTGACCCAGATGAACAAAAAAAAAAAAAGTCCAATTGAGCATAATAATCTGCTTAATGGCGCGCAGGGGCGTTGATGAGTCACCACTGGCTGCGTGTGTCCCTGCAGAGAACCACTCGGCCCCCCCGGACGTGACGGGCTACTCGTCCGACTCGCCCCACTCCCACACGGAGCGCCACCACATGGCCAACATGGGAACCATCGCCCGGAACACGCAGAAGTACGGCAACGCCGAGCGCATGGAGACGGGCGACGGTGAGAGGAACGCACACGCTGTGATTGAACAATTTGAACCTTTCTATAATCGGGAGGTGAACTCTCATTGGACCAGCCCCTCAGAGAACTGACCCGTTACGCGGAGTCTCTCGGATCAACACATGAACCAACCACTCAGCAGCTTCTCAAACAGAAACTCAGTCTTGATCATCACATTTCGTCTGAGTAATATTCTCATGTTCCTCAGAGCCACAGTTGCCATGACACCCGCGGGTTGTGAGGACAGCGATGAGATGATTGTTTGTGTGTTGTTGTTTTTTTTCCCCGCAGGCGTTCCGGTCAGCAGCCGCGTGTCAGCTAAGATCCAGCAGCTGGTGAACACGCTGAAGCAGCCGCGCAGACCTCCGCTGAGAGAGTTCTTCGTGGACGACTTTGATGAGCTCTTGGAGGGTCATTATTATTATTATTATTATTATTATTATTATTATTATTATTATTATTATTATTATTATTATTATTATTATTATTATTATTATTATTTGTTATTATTAATGATGTCATTATTTATCAGTCATTATTATTATTATTATTATTATTATTATTATTATTATTATTATTATTATTATTATTATTATTATTATTATTATTATTATTATTATTATTATTATTATTATTATTATTATTATTATTATTATTATTATTATTATTATTATTATTATTATTATTATTATTATTATTATTATTATTATTATTATTATTATTATTATTATTATTATTATTATTATTATTATTATTATTATTATTATTATTATTATTATTATTATTATTATTATTATTATTATTATTATTATTATTATTATTATTATTATTATTATTATTATTATTATTATTATTATTATTATTATTATTATTATTATTATTATTATTATTATTATTATTATTATTATTATTATTATTATTATTATTATTATTATTATTATTATTATTATTATTATTATTATTATTATTATTATTATTATTATTATTATTATTATTATTATTATTATTATTATTATTATTATTATTATTATTATTAATGATGTCATTATTTATCAGTCATTATTTATCAGTCATTATTATTTATGATTATGATTATGATTATGATTATTATGTGCAGCCTCACCCTTGATATCGTGGATGTAATGGCCATAGAGCTCCGGTTCACTCTGGATCTGTTTTTATGACGCTGGCTCAAAGTTCAATCCTGGTCTGGCTCCTCTGAGGCAGCTGCTGTCTGAACTAAATATTGAATCACTTAAAGAGCTCCAATCGTGAAACATTCCCTCCAAAAAATTCCTTTGTATTAATAACGGGTACATTCATACATTCTGACTTACAGTCTGACGATTGCGTCCTCCGTTTCCCATTGTTTTTATTTTTTCTCCTCGTCTGCAGTCCAGCAGCCGGACCCCAACCAGCCCCGGCCCGAGGGGGCGGAGATGATGCTGGTGCGGGGCGAGCCGCTGGGCGTGGTCACCAACTGGCCGCCGTCCCTGGAGGCGGCGCTCCAGCGATGGGGGACCATCTCGCCCAAAGCGCCGTGCCTCACCAGCCTGGACACGGCGGGGAAGCCCCTCTACGTGCTCACATACGGTAACCGCGCGCTCGCCGTCTGTTATTCGCACAGGAGAAGAAACGCACAAACTCACTTCCTGTGTCCCGCCCCCCCTGCAGGGAAGCTGTGGTCACGCAGCATCAAACTGGCCTACAACATCCTCCACAAACTGGGCAGCAAGCAGGAGCCCATGGTGCGACCGGGGGACCGGGTGAGTCGCCCTCGTCCACCTCCTCCACGTTCACCGTCGTATTTGCCGAGTCGCGTAGAATATAAAAACCTGCCCTCCAAATGTCATGGGAACGCGCCTCAGTGCTCTCTCCGTCCCACAGGTGGCGCTGGTGTTTCCTAACAATGACCCCGTAGCCTTCATGGTGGCCTTCTACGGATGTCTGCTGGCCGAGGTGGTGCCCGTCCCCATCGAGGTGCCGCTCAGTCGCAAGGTACGTGGCCGCCACGCACCCGCCTCCAATTCTTGTTTTTATACCGCTGTGTTTTGGGATGACACCATGGTGGGGGGCCGGTCCCGTCTGTCCGACAGGATGCGGGCAGTCAGCAGATTGGATTCCTGTTGGGCAGCTGTGGCGTTACCGTGGCGCTGACCAGCGACGCCTGTCACAAAGGTTTACCCAAGAGTGCCACGGGAGAGATCCCACAGTTCAAAGGTGAGTCATCAATCACAGGCCCAGTGGAAAGGCCCGGGGGCTTCTCTCTGTCGGGGGGGGGTTAACACTTAACACTTAAGTGATTATAATGCAAATAATAATAAATGCACCACCTCATCAAAACCAATACAAATAAATCAATACTCTAATTATGAAGATGAAATTGAAAACGTGGGACAAATTCCTCTTATTAAACTGATATTTCTAATTTGAGAATTCAATTATTTAAATTTTATTCGCGGTTCACGGGTGAATTAAAAGTGTCACGTTGTTTTTATGTTTATTAAAAAAAAAAGAGAGGACACTCGGGTCGTGTTTTGTTGTGGCTTCCTCTTTGTGTGTGTCACTAGTTTGAGGGACAGGTGACATATTGTGTCTCTCTCTCAGTTTTTTTTCATATCCATGTAAATAAACCTGTGTGTGTGTGTGTGTGTGTGTGTGTGTGTGTCTCCAGGTTGGCCCAAGCTGCTGTGGTTTGTGACGGAGTCCAAACATCTGTCCAAACCTCCCAGAGACTGGTTCCCTCACATCAAGGACGCAAACAACGACACTGCGTACATAGAGGTCAGCTTACGCACACAAACGCACACAAACGCACACACAGGTGAAAACATTATTTGGAAAACTGTTAACTCCCTTTATACATTTGATCCTTAGATATTAAATTAACTTTATTTGAATGAGCAGTTTTTCGTTTTATATCCACTCCTGGATATGAAATAAAACATAAATAAAAACGAGGCCAAATCCAAGGTGTTGTTTTTATTTTTTTCCCCCCTCAGTATAAAACCTGCAAGGACGGCAGCGTGCTCGGCGTCACGGTGACGAGGATCGCTCTGCTCACACACTGCCAGGCTCTCACCCAGTCCTGCAGCTACACCGAGGGTACGCGCACACACAGGCGCGCACACACACAGCAGGTCACCAATGAATCACGTAATCACCCTTGTCTCTGCCTCTAGCGGAAACCATTGTGAACGTCCTGGACTTTAAGAAGGACGTGGGCCTGTGGCACGGCATCCTGACGGTAAAATAACAAGTATTTGCGAATAAATATAATCCCACTGAGTCCGACAGGTCAAACATCTCCTTTCCAGTTTTTCATTTTGCCCTCCAATTAGTTTGAAGAGATTTTTAGGGATTGTCTTCTCCATGAGAAGTGAAACGTGTGCTCGTGTGTGTGTGTGTGTGTGTGTGTGTGCGCGCAGAGTGTGATGAACATGATGCACGTGATCAGCGTGCCCTACTCGCTGATGAAGGTCAACCCTCTGTCGTGGATCCAGAAGGTCTGCCAGTACAAAGGTCAGGCCCACACACGGCAGCTGTCACTCCACTCCGTCCCTCCGCTCACACGCACTCTATGCTCATTTCCTCCTTCTGCTTTGTGTGTGTGTGTGTGCAGCCAAGGTGGCCTGTGTGAAGTCCAGAGACATGCACTGGGCCCTGGTGGCCCACAAAGACCAGAAGGACATCAACCTGAGCTCCCTGAGGATGCTGCTGGTGGCCGACGGCTCCAACCCATGTGAGCGCCCACACTGTCAGGCAGGAAGGGAACCCAAAGAAGGGTTTTCAGTCCAATGATTTCTCACAATAGAATCCAAAATCTGGAGTCCTTGAATGCACCGTCCGTCATATCTATGTTTTGTCTCACTTGAATTGCAGAACGTTTCTCTTTGGGATGGATTATCGGGCCTTTTACCGCCCGGGGAACTGAGTTGGACTCAATTGAATCTATAATCTATAATCATGTGTTCTCACAGGGTCCATCTCCTCCTGCGACGCCTTCCTCAACGTCTTTCAGACCAAAGGCCTGAGAGCCGATGTCATCTGTCCCTGCGCCAGCTCCCCTGAAGCCCTCACCGTGGCCATCAGAAGGTATGCACACACACACTGCTCACCGTCCTGCTTTGCATACACAGATTATGCAAATGTGCAGCAACAAATGCAGCAGCACAAGTATGCAAATGTTCACACACACACACACACACACACACGTCCTGGAAAGACAATTGCTCACACACAGCAGAGAAGTGTGAGCCGAGTGTCGATCACTGTTCCAGGAGAAGCCGATCAATCTCATACAGAATCAATAACACAGTGTGTAGGTTATGTCACGCCAACGTGTGATTGGACCTCTGTGTCCAACATGCCTGCAGTGTATGTGATGGTTCCTGTGGTTTCACCCGGTTGTGTGTGTGTGTGTGTGTGTGTGTCGTCCAGGCCGGTGGAGGACAGCAGCCAGCCCCCGGGCCGGGGCGTCCTGTCCATGCAGGGTCTGACCTACGGGGTCGTCAGGGTCGACACGGAGGAACGCCTGTCTGTGCTCACCGTGCAGGACGTGGGCACCGTCACGCCAGGAGGTACGTGCGTGTGTGTGTGTGCACCTGAATAAATACTGTTTCCTGTCATAAAAACACCAGAAACCAGAAATATTCATAACTTAAAAGCGCTCATCTTTCATTTTCACTTTGCTTCATGATTATGATGTCACTATCACAGTGTGTTTCAGCTTATTAATAATAATGAATGGATATTAATCATTCATACACATTAACTTCGCCCCCACAGCATTAGAAACTGCCATTGCGTTTGATGCATTTACACCAAATATCATTTTTGAATTAATAACAAATATACATGTCATTATTCTTTATTTCTGAATATCGGTGGAACGTAGATCATCGCAACTCAAACCATCCATCAAACATCCATGTATGTTTTTATGATAGCTAGCTTGTAGACTTGACTCCGCCCAGTGGTCACCACCGGAACTGCACCTGCTGCAGGATCAGATCAAAAACCTTATCCATATCACACATAACAGCAAAAATAGAATGATTCACGAACAAGTATTTGGAATAAATATATATATATGCCCTGTGTATTTAAATATGCACCACACACACACACACACTGAAGCTAACAGATCTGTCAGATGAATCCAGATCCCTTTCCTATTTAGCCCCCCCACCCCCCAAAAAAACCTCCATAAATGTAAAGTGACTTGGTTCCATGTGGAGGTGATTTTTCTCTCTTTGTGTTCATTTATGGAACGCGTAGGATATATTTGTGTTCCTCTCCTCCTCAGGCCTGGTGTGCGTGGTGAGGCCGGACGGCGTTCCTCTGCTCTGCCAGACGGACGAGATCGGAGAGCTCTGCGTCTGCTCCATCGCCACCGGCACCTCGTACTACGGCCTCACGGGCATGACCAAGAACACCTTCGAGGTGAGGCGGACTCCAATCTTTTCTGAAGAAAATCCGCCTGATGTGGTGCCTTGGCTTGATTTGGGTGATGTCACAAAAGAAAAAGCTGTCCTCACCTGTTTTTTTTTGTTTGTTTTGGATTTTAAAAATCTTTTTCTAATTTAAATTTAAAAAATCTTCTTTTTCATCATGTCCACCTCAGCGATTATATTTATTTTTTCCTCTTAAAATGAGGCGTATGAGTCTGATACAAGGAGAAGCGCGGTGGCCTGACACTCTCAGTATAAGTTAAAAATACTGTCATATCCGATGGAGTCTCTGTCCTGGCTTGTTGCCATGGCGACGCGGCCGCTGAACGCCTGTGTGTGTGTGTGCGCACAGGTCTACCCGGTGAGCGCCGGCGGTGGGCTGATCAGCGAGTACGCCTTCGTGCGGACCGGCCTGCTGGGCTTCATCGGCCCCGGCGGCCTCGTCTTCATCACGGGCAAGATGGACGGACTCATCATGGTCAGCGGGCGGAGGCACAACGCCGACGACATCGTCGCCACGGCGCTGGCCGTGGAGCCCATGAAATTCGTCTACAGGGGCAGGTGGGTGGCACCGAGGAGCCAGTGGATGGAGGTTTTCTGACGTGACACTCGAGGAGCTGAAGGATTTGCATTTGAATGGATTTTCATTTTTCGGATGGATTGTGGCATTTTTCAGGATCGCCGTCTTCTCCGTGACGGTGCTGAGGGACGAGAGGATCGTGGTGGTGGCCGAGCAGAGGCCCGACTCCACCGAGGAGGACAGCTTCCAGTGGATGAGCCGCGTCCTGCAGGTACGCCTGGCATCCGTCGCCGCCACGACCCTCGGGTGGTCCCGGCCTGCTCTGAACACCCCTGACTCCTCCCCCCTCAGGCCATCGACAGCATCCACGGGGTGGGCGTGTTCTGCCTGGCTCTGGTTCCGGCCAACACGCTGCCCAAGACCCCGCTGGGCGGCATCCACCTGTCGGAGATCAAGCAGCTGTACCTGGAGGGGGGGCTGCACCCCTGCAACGTGCTCATGTGTCCGCACACCTGCGTCACCAACCTGCCCAAGCCGCGGCAGAAACAACCAGGTGGGCGGGGCCACGACCCAGAATCCCCGGCGGCTTCTCCCTGAGAGGGGAGGGGTCGACTGTGCGCGTCGCTGGTTTGTAGCTCAGTGCTGACTTTGTGTGCGTGTGCGTGTGCGTGTGCGTGTGCGTGTGCCGCAGAGATCGGACCTGCCTCTGTGATGGTAGGGAATCTGGTGTCGGGGAAGAGGATCGCTCAGGCCAGCGGCAGAGATTTAGGACAAACCGACGACAACGACCAGGTGAGAGGCAGAATATTAGTCAATAAATAAACAAAATGAATCAATAAATAAACAAAATCAAATATTATATATGTCTATATATATATAATAAAAAAAATATTAAAAAAAACGCAACAACTGTGTTTTCTAGTTCCTGTTCCTGTCGGAGGTTTTGCAGTGGAGAGCTCAGACCACACCCGACCACATCCTCTACACACTGCTCAGCTCTCGGGTATCACACACACACACACACACACACACACACACGTCAAACAAAGGATAAAAAAAACATTAATGATTAAATAGTAATAAATAAATAAATGTTAAATAAATATGTTCCTCCGTGTCCGTCCTCCAGGGGGCAGTGTCCAACTCCCTCACCTGCCTGCAGCTGCACAAACGCGCCGAGCGCGTGGCTGCGCTGCTGATGGAGCGCGCCGGGCTGCAGGAAGGAGACCACGTGGCCCTGGTCTACCCTCCAGGTCAGAGGGACCCCCCCGTCTTTTTTTTAAAGACTGATGCGGATTTAGATATTTCAGGTTTTAAACGGCTTGAATTCCTCCTGCAGGTATAGACCTGATCGCCGCCTTCTACGGCGCCCTGTACGCCGGCTGCGTTCCCATCACCGTGCGCCCGCCGCACCCTCAGAACATTTCCACCACGCTGCCCACCGTCAAGATGATCGTGGAGGTCAGAATATAATTTATTCAATTTTTCCAATCAATCAAACGATCATGTCCTGGTTTGATTATTGAACCCTCTCTCTCTCTCTCTCTCTGTCTTGCTCTCTCTCTGTCTCTCTCTCTCTCTCTCTCTCTCCCTCTCCCCCCTCTCTCTCTGTCTCTCGCTCTCTGTCTCGCTCTCTCTCTCTCTCTCTCTCTCTGTCTCGCTCTCTCTGTCTCTCTCTCTCTCTGTCTCTCTCCCTCTCTCCCTCGCTCTCTCTCTCTCTCTGTCTCACTCTCTCTCTCTCTCTGTCTCGCTCTCTCTCTCTCTCTCTCTCGGTCTCTCTCTCTCTCTGTCTCTCTCTGTCTCTCTCCCTTGCTCTCTCTCTCTCTCTCTCTCTCTGCAGGTCAGTCACTCGGCGTGCGTGATGACCACGGCCGTCATCTGTAAGCTGCTGCGCTCCAAGGAGGCCACGGCCACGGTGGACATCAGGAACTGGCCTCCTGTCCTGGACACGGGTGCAGTGACGCCCTCCCACTCATTTCTTCCGTTTTAAGGGGGATAAAAAAAAAAAAAACTAAAGTCAAACGCGTGTGTTTCACAGACGACCTGCCAAAGAAGAAACCTCCCGCTCTCTATAAACCCAGCAACCCCGAGGGCCTGGCCTACCTGGACTTCAGCGTGTCCACCACCGGCATGTTGGCCGGAGTCCAGGTCAGAACCTGCGCATTCCTTCGGCCAAATGTCAGGCGGCGGGGTTACCATGGCAACCCAGCATATTTAAATGGGATAGACAGAGATACATGTTTACCGCAATATGGAGAAGAGATAAATAATTCAGGTTGAGAAGGTATCATGAAATGAACAGCCAACGAATCCGTGTGTGTGTGTGTGTGTGTCGCTTTCCAGATGTCCCACAATGCAGTTGGAGCGTTCTGCCGCTCGGTGAAGCTGCAGTGCGAGTTGTACCCGTCCAGGGAAGTGGCCATATGTCTGGATCCTTACTGCGGCCTGGGCTTTGTCCTCTGGTGTCTCTGCAGGTTTGTGCAACCTCTAAATCTGTCCCCCTCACGCACTTACACAACATTTATCCTTCCGTCTTTCAAGAATCCCTAAGTTCGAACGAATACGTCCCCCAGTCCTGAAGCTGCTCTGAGGCGCGTGTGTTTGTGTGTGTGCCTGTGTGTCCGCGTCCGCGTCCGCAGCGTGTACTCGGGCCACCAGTCCATCCTGATTCCTCCGGTGGAGCTGGAGTCCAACCCGGCGCTGTGGCTGCTGGCCGTCAGCCAGCTGAGGGTCCGCGACACCTTCTGCTCCTACAGCGTCATGGAGCTGTGCACCAAAGGCCTGGGCCTGCAGACCGAGGCGCTCAAGGTCAATATCCATAATAATACTCATTTGTTTGCTTATGGAATCGCTCCTGACCATGGAGGACTGAGAACCTGGTTTAACGTTTCCACGGAGACGGAGTGTTAACAGCCATGTGTGCGTTGCGGGCCAGGCTCGGGGTCTGGACCTGTCCCGGGTGCGGGCCTGCGTGGTGGTGGCAGAGGAGCGTCCCAGGATGTCGCTCACGCACTCCTTCTCCAAGCTGTTCAAAGACCTGGGCCTCCACCCGCGCTCCGTCAGCACGGCCTTCGGCTGCAGAGTCAACCTGGCCATCTGCCTGCAGGTAACGCCAGCCCCGCCCACTTCCTCCTCCACCCTCACGCACTCTCTCTGTGATGGCATGCTCACCGCGTCTGCGCTGTGATTGGCTCGCAGGGCACGTCGGGACCGGACCCCACCACGGTGTACGTGGACATGAGGGCGCTGCGTCACGACAGGTACGAGAGTCTTCGTCGTGGTGGTCGTCGTCACCCGTCACGCCACATACCTGACGGCGTTGCTGTGTTTCAGGGTCCGGCTGGTGGAGAGAGGGTCCCCTCACAGTCTGCCGCTCATGGAGTCTGGAAAGGTGAAAGAGTCCTGTTTTTATTTTTCTTCTCACGAAACTGACGAGGAGAGTCCAGAACTTTCTGCTCCTTTGTCCTCCCACCACCAACGTCCGTCCTCCAACGCGCGTGTGTGTGAACAGATTTATGACACCGTCACCGTTGAGACAAAAAAATGTGTTTCAGGAGATAATAATTATAGTTATTATTAAGTTTCTGCATTTTTTGGTGTGTGTGTGTGTGTGTGTGTGACAAATGGATTTTGTATTTTTACCGCAAGAAACAAATTGAATGTTCCGGATCTTTTCCTGGAGCATGACGTTGGCGTGTTCCCGTCCCACACGCTGACACAGACGTGACGTCTCGGCGTGTCTGACTCAGCGTGTGGGAGGAGGACAGATTTGAACGTGACCACGTCTGTGCCGCGCTTCCTGTTCGGAGCTGGGATCTATTTTTATCTTTTTTTTTTGCTGTAACCATGACGACTGATTTCTTTCAATGGTTCCGATAGATCCTTCCTGGAGTCCGCATCATCATCGCCAACCCGGAGACCAAGGGACCCCTGGGAGACTCGCACCTGGGAGAGGTCTCCCACCTAAACTCTTTCTCTTTTATTTCTTGCATGTATAATATTTTGAAATGATATTGTATTTCATTATTTATTTATATCCTGTTCTTTTTGCGTCTGCTCACCCCAGATCTGGGTGCACAGCGCTCACAACGGCAGCGGCTATTACAGCGGTTACGGCGAGGAGCTGCTCCAGTCCGACCACTTCAACTCCCGGCTGAGCTTCGGGGACACGCAGACGGTTTGGGCCAGGACCGGATACCTGGGCTTCCTCCGCCGCACCGAGCTCACCGACGCCAACGGAGGTCAGTGTCTCCTCCTTTTTTGGATTGATTTTTTTCCTCCTCCCGCATTTCCTCGGCTCCTCCCCTTTAGCGTCTCTGTGTCGTCGTGTGTGTGCAGAGCGGCACGACGCTCTGTTCGTGGTGGGAGCTCTGGAGGAGGCCATGGAGCTGCGGGGGATGAGGTACCACCCCATCGACATCGAGACGTCGGTCATCCGCGCTCACAAGAGCATCATGGAGTGGTACGTCTGGGAGCGCCCGAGGTCCGGCCTCAGACCGGCGCTCGGATTGTGAGATTCTGTCTTTCCTGTGGTCCCTCAGCGCGGTGTTCCCCTGGACCAACCTGCTGGTGGTGGTGGTGGAGCTGGAGGGGTCCGAGCAGGAGGCCCTGGACCTGGTTCCCATGGTGACCAGGGCGGTGCTGGAGGAGCACTACCTGATCGTGGGCGTGGTGGTGGTGACGGACATCGGCGTCATCCCCATCAACTCGCGCGGCGAGAAGCAGCGCATGCACCTGCGCGACGGCTTCTTACAGGACCAGCTGGATCCCATCTACGTGGCCTACAACATGTAGCCTGAGTGCGTGCCTGTGTGTGCGTGTGCGCGTGTGTGGGGCGAGAGAGAGAGAGAGAGAGAGCGCGAGCATGCGTCCGTGCATATCGCCGTTGTTGTTCATTTAGTTCCCCAAATCAAGATGTACTGTATTTTTCAACCCGCGTACGGTGTGGTCTTCAGTCGTCCGTTTTTCTTTGCAGTCGTGTCGTGCCGGTGGATTGATGGATGGAGCGATTGATCGCCCAGTGGCGGTGGGACCGCGTGGCCCAGTGTGCGGAAACGGATTTCACTGGTCGTTAGAAGAGAGGCAGCCCGATTATTGTAAAAAAAATATAAATATTGTACATAGACATAATAATCTATATGGAGAGGTAACGAAAACACAAAGAGGTATAGTAGCCCCTATATGCAGCTCTCTCCACCCGCACCCTGCGTGAGTGTGTGTGTGTGTGTGTGTGTGTGTGTTCATCTTTATGTGTTGACGTACGTGTGTCAGGGACATTTGATCTAGATTCAATGTGAATTTTTTGATGTTTGTTTTTTTTTCAGTGGAAAACGCTGTGATGCAACTTTTCTAAATGTGGTTCAGAAAAGGGAAAAACAATTTATCATGTGATCAGTAGAAATGAGACGAGATCTGGAGCTGCCGGTTTATTCTTTCTTGACATTTTATTTTTCATATTTTCACGGACATCACACGGGGACAGGAAGTGATCAGTTATTGATCGCTGAATGTGGTCCTCTTCAATTTATTTTCCTGCTTCACCTGTGACTTCATTTGCTCAAATTTAGTCAATTCAAGTTTCACAGGATCACAAGATAAACATTTAAGAAGCTCAAAAACCAGACGGAGCCATTCAACTGAATTTCATGGAAAGAATGTTACAAAATGTATCTCATTCCATCCTATAACATTCATGTCCGAGCCCCTCAAACGTCCAAAGCATCCCGTGGGGGCAAAGTGCACTGTGTGTGTGTGTGTGTGTGTGTAAATATTAAAGATAGAGAGATATAATTAGAATGAGAATTTAAAGGGAATCAGCTGCAATGTGGACAAAGTTTACAAAGGAAAGAAAAGAAAAAAAAGCTCCAAGTGAAGCAATAACGTCGCTCCAGAGGACACGTGACTTCATCTCCCCAAACACGTCTCGTGGGCTTTCGTTGCATCTTTATTTGCTAGATTGGATGGAGGCTCGTGGCTCCCTTCCGTGAGTTTGGACGAGGGTCCTCTGGAGACCACCGTGTGTGAACCGAGGATTTAAGAGAAGAAAGTATTTTCCAGGCTTTCAGAGGACGTGTGGACGAACCTCTGACTCGGCAGGTTTTATGAAGAAAACTTTATTTACAGAGGGGTCGCGGACAGAGCAGCGTGTGGGTTTTTTTTTTTTTTGGTGTTCCTGATGACGTCATCACATCCTTTTTTTTTTGCCATCAAAAGAGGAAAATGAAGAAAAATCTTTATGCATATCAGAAGTTGCTTCGCGCTTGTTTGGCTGTTTTAGCAGTTTGAGTTTGTTGGTAGCAGCG
The DNA here is from genome assembly GCA_016785305.1 of Colistium nudipinnis. Lineage (NCBI taxonomy): Eukaryota > Metazoa > Chordata > Actinopteri > Pleuronectiformes > Rhombosoleidae > Colistium > Colistium nudipinnis. The sequence continues at coordinate 199,173 of JAFBJU010000773.1, forward strand.
TAGCAGCCATGTGTCAGTCCCTGTGTGTGTGTGTGTGTGTGCGCGCGCGCGCGCGTGTGTGTAATAAGGGGGGAAATCCCATCAGAAACCCAGAGGACTCATTTGTGCGTTCAGGCCTGGATGGGAGAGAGACTGCATGGTGTGTGCGTGTGTGTGTTAGGTGTGTGTGTGTGTATATTGTATGTAAATAGTGTTGATTTTGTACGGTACAAGTGTGTGTGACTTGTTTTGTACACATGATAAAAAGATTAAATGACACTTTTATAAGAGCCTGCTATTGGCTCACGTCACACTATACAGTGCAATAAAGTGCTTTGATTGGCTAAAACTCAGACTAGTTCTCATTATTATTAGATGATATTAGACTGATACTGATTATTTATATATATATATATATATAAACTCAAACTCACCGTTCTGTAAAATGTAATTTTTTCATTTTTTATATATAATTCCTTAAAATAAATGGTAAACAAAATCCTCATTGTGCTGCTGGACATTGACGAAGGTGAGAGGAATGTTCGTTATTCAAAAAATGTAAATAATAAAAAAATATTTTCTTTTTATTGATTATCTGTACTGATCATAGAGACACACAGTGGATCTCAGATGCTCTGATCCACATCCGGTCCCTGATCCAGGAGCCGTGAACCGTGCGTTGTGGGTTCGAACCCGCTGGAGGTCACTGTCGTGCTGGTCCTGCAGCGGGAGCGCGCCTCGGACGGACACGTGTGTCGCGGGCGCGCTTCGGACGGGTCTGTGACCGCGGGACGGTTTGTGTGTCGGTGTGTGTCTGTGACAGCGTGTGTGTGTGTGTGTGTCGGTGTGAACCCTCCGGTGGGATTCAGCGGGTCGGAGGAGCCTCGCGTGTCCGCCTGAGGAGCAGCTGCTGCGGGCTGAGGAGATGAGACATGACCCTGTTCATCCTGCTGCTGCTCGGCTTCATCCACACGGTCAGTGCTCCTCCTCCTCCATAATCGATATTGATCATCGCATCCTCTGAAAAAGTCAGATTATTAGGAACCAGGTTTCACTTTTATTGATTGTTTTAATTTTCTTTCACTTTCTTTCGGCTGCTGCGGGTTAATTGACCGATCCACAGTGAGCCTTTATATGAATGTTACATAAAGTCACATCAACGTATATGTTTAAATTGTTGTAGAAAAGCGAAAAGTCCGGATACAGTCTGGCTCTGGATGCGTTGATCTGTTCAAAAATGCACTTTCAAGTTCAGAAAATAAAAGCCCGCCAAAGTTCACCGCGGATCAATAATATCTGAGCTGAAAGTTTGATGGATCAACGTAAAGGTTTCAGTGAGAGTTGAACAAAAAGCTGCGTCTAGTGTTTTTCTCCTGAGACCTTTTTTTTTTCTTTTTTTTTCTCTCTTTGCAGAGGTGTGTGTGTGCGCGCGCGCGTGTGCTTGTTTGTGATGCTTTTAAAGGTTAATTACTTCTGCTTCCTCTATCGATCTGCAGAGTGCGGTGTGTGTCCACACACACACACACACACACACAGTTGCACCTGATGTTCAGATTCAGGAGCCCAGAGGATGAAATGAAACTTTCACATGAAACGGAAACTGTGAAAAAAAAACCTTCCACAGTTTTCTGAGAAGAAAATGTCTTTATTATTGATAAATGACATCACACCAGTGAGAGTCAGACAAGGTCCTGGATTCATAGCTGTTGGTGTGTGTTCTTTTGTGTGTGTGAATATCAGTAAATCTCTCTCTCTCTCTCTCTCTCTCTCTCTTTCACTTTGTGAAATGTGATAATATTCCTGATATTTGTTTCCTGACGTTCCGACAGGTTGATGGAAAATTTCCCAACTGCCAGTTTCAGTGGGAGATCGAGAGAGCGGAGAGAGAGTGTCGGACCCAACTGCAGCAAGAGGCGACGTCCAGCGCGGGTACACACACACACACACACACACTGTAAAACACATAACTCATAAATGATGAGTATATTATATGAGCAGTGACTAAAGAGCAAACATACCCAGATGTGTATACACAATGTGTGTGTGTGTGTTTGTGTGTTTATGTGACTGAGGTCAGCTATGTGAAGAGGAAGGTGTGTCACACACTTTCTACGTTGCAACACACACTATCAATCATTGATGTCGATCTCAGGCGAAACACTGCAGAGTCGTGAAGAGAACAGGAAGTGGACAAGCACACACACACAAACACACACCTGCACACACACACACACACACACTTGTTATGTGTATTTTAACCATGGTTTTTTTTTATCCGTGTGTTTTGCAGCTTGTCAACTGTGGGTTCTTTCTCACGCCTATCTGTAGATGTGTGTGTACGAGTGTGCACGTGTGTGGACGAGTGTGCACGTGTGTGGGTGTGTGTCCTATTAGACATCAGCAGGCCTGCTGCACGTGTCGCAGTTATGTCATTCTGAACGTTTTATTTCCAAAAATCTGAATTTAAACATTTCAGTATTTCTTCAGGCTTTTCACTACACATCTTGTGATGTATGGTTCATCTGCTCCCCTCAACATCAGACACACAACTAATTGCCTGTGTGTGTGTGTGTGTGTGTGTGTGCGTTCAGGATGCCGTGGCGAGTGGGACAGAGTGGCCTGTTGGCAGAAGGCTTTGGTCGGCACGGTGACGACCATCCCCTGCCCCTCCCCCCTCCTCCACCTTTTTGGAAAAAATGGTGAGGCTTTAAAAAACCCACATTTACACACCATCGCACAAACCGTCTCTCACACACATTGGTATATGAAATGGTTTTTTGACCTTCGACCTCCTCCAGACGCTTCCTTTTCACAGTTCCACGTCGTCCATCACGTTAATGGCATCGTGTCGGTCCGTCTTTGATCGTCCGTCATCGCTGTACCTTTTTCTGTCCTCCGTGCTTCCCTTTCCTCTCCCATCATCCTCCCATCATCCCCTCTCGCCCTCCCTAAGCCCGCTCTGCATCCCTCACTCTCTCTCTCTCTCTCTCTCTCCTCAGGGGCAGAGAGAAGTTGAATGAAAGTGAGCCGTAATCAAATAAACACCCGTCAGTTTATATTTTCAAAATAATAATGAGGAAATGTTAATGATTCAAGTGTGTGTGTGTGTCTGTGTGTGTGTGTGCGTGTGTGTGTGTCCGTGTGTGTGTGTGTGTCAGGTAACCTCAGCAGGAACTGCACAGACAGAGGCTGGTCGGAGGTCTACCCCGTCATCACCGACGCCTGCGGATCAAACGACTCAGAGGAACCCAGTGAGGTGAGTTCACGCTGTGTGTGTGTGTGTGTGTGTGTGTGTGTGTGTGTTTGCGTGCGTGTGCGCCAAACATTCGCGCATGCATGTCAAAAAGCCAAGCGCTGCTTTATTTTGCAGGCCTCCTAAATTCCTCCGTTCTTCATAAGAGCTTTTATGGCAGATCTTTGGTTCGTTCTGTTCTCCGAATCATTACATTCCGGTTTGACCCAAGAACTGAAATCATTATTATTATTATTATTATTATTGAATATTTGGTAATAGCTCCATTTTCCGAGCGGTTTTCTCTGTGTGCAGAGAGAAACTGGCTGTGCGACCTTTGCTCCCTTGGAGGCGTCGTCTCTTTCGAGCAGCTTGCAGGAATCTTTTCCGTCTTTTACATTTTTGAGCCACGACTGTCGCGTCACGAAAAAACCAATATGGTCATAATCTTCGTTGGGATTCATTTTTTCGGCTCTGGGTCATGATCTGGATTTAAATGCCTGGACGTGGTTTTAATTCCAGCTCCAGCAGGTCTTCGGCTCGCAGCCCTGAGAATCCCAGGGCAGAGGAATGAGACGCTGATGACCCCGGGCTGAAATTTGTCCGTATGTGTACACAAAAAAAAGTCCCCGGCAACCACTCAGCATCTCCTTAGCAACGGGAAAAACAACATTTTTTTGCCAACTCCAACCATTGATATTGTTATTTGCATGAAATACTCATATATGCGTCTTTATATACGGTTTGTTTGGGATCTCATCCACCGGCTTCGAATATTTATTTCTGTCACACACGCGCGTGCACGCACACACACACACACAAACACATAGAGAGTGTTAATGAGGATCAGTGTTAAGCTCTGAATGACCAAAAAGATGTTGGTTGTACCCTGAAATCTTGAAATTGATTGTTCTTCGCGCCAGATTTTGAAACTTTTGGAATTATGAAATATGACTTGTCACGTGTGTGTGTGTTCATGTCGATGCGTGGTGCACACATGTTCGCATGTATGTTGCGCCCCTGGGACCGTACGGTTAACTTCAATAACCGAAAGAGTACATGACAAGTTTTACGATGAGTGTGCGTTAAAATGCATGCGGCTTGTGTGTGTGTCTCTGGTTAATTGCCAGATGATGCGTCAGACATGCGGAATGTTGTTTATAAATGATGAGAGAGACTTGAACGCCAGGCACGCACACACACACACACACAGGTTGCGGAGAGTTGGTGCTGTTTTGAGACGAACCAGATCCCGGTTGTGAAAGAGTCTCTCCACTCATTGACCGAACCAGATCTCTGTGTTTTCCATGCTTTATCATGTATTATTCATTATTTATCGATTGAATCATAAATTCACATGGCATCGTATGTTTCGCCAAACATCAGGATCTTTGTGCGTCGGTGTTGTGTGTCTGCAGCTGGTCTTCTACAGGATGGTGAAGATCCTGTCCACGCTGGGCCACAGCCTGTCGCTCATCACCCTGCTCACCAGCACCATCATCATCTGTTTGTTCAGGTAACACACGCACGCGCACACGCACACGCACACGGACACGCACACGCACACGCCCCAGTTATGATCATGTGGCTCCGGATGGGAACAGGAAGTGTTGAGATTGGCTTTGATACGTCTGACCCAATTTAAAACGTCTTTGATCAAAAGTAACTGGATTCACTTGCTCGTCTCCCAGAAACAATTGAATAAAACCGTCAAACATTTGTTTTTCCTCCGAAATGAGAAACATTTATTACTTTGTTTCCTATATAATATAACAAACAACATATAATAGCAGGATTGAAATAAACGTTAAGGATGGTGTCAACTGTTGAGAATGAAGTGTGCTCTCTGACAGATGATCGGGGGTTCAGGACTCTCAGGATATGTAAACCTATCAGCACTCACTCATTCACAAACACACACACACACACACACACACACACACACACCGTCTGGATGTGGTCCAGCTCTTCACTCGGCAGCTCTCAGCCTGTTTAGAGTGTCTCATCGTTTGCTGAACTCACAACCTGACACGTCTATAAACACAAGTTCTTCCCCCTGCGTGTGTGTGTGTGTGTGTGTGTGTGTGCAGGAGGCTCCACTGCATGAGGAACTTCATCCATCTCAACTTGTTTGTGTCGTTCATGCTGCGCGCCGTGGCCGTGCTCGCCAAAGACACACTGCTGTTCTCAGACGACGAAAACACAGACTGCAGCACGCAGCCGTCCCTGGTGACAACACACGCGCCTGCACACACGCATGCACGCAGGAAGACGCACATTCACAGACATAAATGCACCCACGCACACACACACACACACATGCATCCACACAGACATAAATGCACACACACACAGATACACACTGACCCACACCCGTCACACGTGCATGCAGTTTTTTTTTGGCACGGTCCGTTAACAACACGTATGCTCCTAAGCACGTTGTTGTTGTTGTTGTTGTTGTGTTGTGTTGTTGTAGGTGGGCTGTAAAGCCAGCCTGGTCTTCTTCAACTACTTCATCATGGCCAACTTCTTCTGGCTGCTGGTGGAGGGTCTGTACCTGCACACGCTGCTGCTGGTCATCCACAGCTTCTCCACGCCGCTCTGCGTCTACATGCTCATCGGCTGGGGTGGGAGTCACACACGAAAGGCATTTTAATTTGGCGTGGAATGGATTGATTTGCATAAAATTGAAATAAATATATAAAAAGACACGAAACACTCTCCCGGTCTCCGTCCACACTCCGACACCTCCCTCCACCATCCATCACACACACTTCCTGCCAACACATCACCACTTACACACAGCTGGTTAATGTACACCAGTGTGTGCGTGTGTGTGTGTGTATAGACGTTGTATTTCCTGTGCGGCCCCTCGTGAGGATGTTCTGTGTCTGGCACACAGGGGAGAATTCAAACAAATGATCTCTTTCTCTCTCTCTCTCCCTCTCCCTCCCTCTCCCTCTCTCTCTCTCTCTCTCTCTCTCTCTGTCTCTCTCTCTCTCTCTCTCTCAGGAATTCCATTTGTCTTCATGGTAGCGTGGATCATATGCAGGATAAACCTGGAGGACACAAGGTGAGTCTCCTGACCTCTAGTTGTTATTATTATTATTATTATTATTATTATTATTATGTCTCTCTTTGTGTTCAGGTGCTGGGAGATGAATGAAAACCCGATTCCCAACAGACTCATCAACTGGCCCATCATGGCCTCTGTCATAGTGAGTTTTTCATATTTATTAATAAATCTACTAGACCGAACAACGGGGCTGAAATGTGTTTTTTAATCAAATGTATTTTTATTTCATTTCTTAATCAACATACAGGGTCTGAAGATGCAACGTTTTTTGTTAATTAAATCAGATTGAATTATTATTTCGCCATTTTCTCACGTGACTTGACATTTTTGACCTTCCAGATCAACTTCGTCCTCTTCATCAGCATCATCCGTATCGTGGTGCAGAAACTGCGCTGCAGCGTCGTCGGGGGCAACGAACAGTCCCAGTACAGGTACAGCCAGCCTTTGACCTTTGACCTCTTGCGTTCCGAGGAGGTGCGAGCCGTCAACGTGTCGCCGGGTGTGTTGTGTTTCAGACGCCTGGCCAAGTCCACCCTCCTTCTCATCCCTCTGTTCGGGGTGAACTACATGGTGTTCGTCTACCTGATGGAGCCCGGAGATAAAAACATGAGTCTCATCAAGATCTTCTTTGACCTCGGCCTCGGATCCTTCCAGGTATGGTCACTCAGAGAGAAAGGGTCACGTGACCTGATTTGTTCATACTTATATAATAACCTGTGTGTCTTTGTGTATTTTTTAGGGTTTCATCGTGGCCGTCTTGTACTGTTTCCTCAACAGCGAGGTTAGTCTCCGCAGGCGCGGGCGCCCGATACCCACAATCCTCGGCCTGGCAGACGTTTTAACCTCTGCGTCGGGTTTGTGTGCGCAGGTTCAGAGCGAGCTGAGGAGGACCTGGAGGAGTCTGTTCCTGGCGCGCTGCGGAGGGGGGCGGGACCGACGGCCGCACGCCGCCTCTGTCCGGCAAAACGGCGCCGGAAACTCCGCCCCCTTTCCCAGGAACTCCCGCGCGGCGTCCATCCTGCAGACGGAGACCTCGGTGCTCTGAGGTGGGGGACGTCATTCAGTGTAACACAGGGAATCCAAGCTGTGACGTGAGGAGAGGTGAACACTTCTTTATCTTCTTATCCGAGTTGAGGAGCTCTTTGGATTTTTCCCTCTCTGTCTCAACATGGAACGTTTCCAGCTGGAATCACACGCTGTTCATTCTATTTTCATTTTTTTTTTTTCATTTTATACAAGTACATTTAATTCTTTCTTCCTTATTATTAACCAAGAGCATTTACCCTGATATTAAAAAGAAGCCATAAAGAATGTTATGTATTAGAACCGTGTCGTTTAATGGCCATTATAATCGCTAGATTAAAACAGCCACTGTAAGCTGTCAAATGACGATCCTTTTTGACCTTTGACCCCTGAAATGTAAGGAATCTTACTTGTTTGTGTTTAGGCAGATTTTAAACTTTTTTTTCTCGTCTAAATTAGTCGGTTCACAAAAAGAGATTTTTTTTACTTCCTTTTCCTCAGATTTATCATGCCACTTCTTGTTGGGGCCCCGACCTCCAAATTCTCCAATGCTGTGATTTTTAAGTGAGATAACATGAGTCATTTCATGTGGGAGTTGTGAAAACTTACAGATTTCTGTAGCTCAGGATTGTGAAAAATATCACACACACACCAGAGTGGAAAACCATGAGCTACTCTATATATATATATATATATTATTGGTGGGCATTTACATCAACTTCGATAAACAATCATGGCCTTGTCGAGAAATATGCTGTTTTTATGTCATTTCATAACTATATTGGTTACATTAGTCAATCGATGCCATTTATAAGCTTTTTAATACAATTGTAAACCTGTTTTATTTTTAAAGTTCTTATTGTTAATACTTGCTCGTGTTTCTGTTTACTTATACTGTTTGTGTGTGACCAGGAAAATGCTCACACAGATTACACACGTTCGTTAATAAGTTCTAACTATTTACATTTCATTCCCTTTCCCCAACACATTCAACAAGTGTCACATGATTTTGGGAAAAGTTAAAATGAAGCTGACTTGTATTGGAAAACAGGAAGCTGACAATCCTCTTTATCTGTTTGACATGATGTTTCCCAGTAGGAAGTGAATCAGTCATTCACAAAGACACAAACACACACACAGTTCCATAAAAAATGACTATTCATGGAGAATTTTTTACTGAAAAACAAAGCTGCTATATTTTACTTTTACTTTGAATCACAGCACAACGTTGTGTTCTCCACATCCTGGTGTCTCCATCATCTCATATTTGTGTTTCTTTGGTTTGGTGAAGTTCTGCACTTTGACAGGTGATGTCAAAGGTTCAGAGGTCAATGAGGAAGACCGCACATTGTTCCACTGGTGGAACAGGAGAAAACAAACTGGAGGTGGTGAAACCAGTTTACTGGCGAGAGACTTTATCTTTCTCCAGGAAGTGGCGATGTTTATTTTTGATTGCAGACGTTCAGGTCAAACTTGGTCTGCAGACTCAAAAAAAAAATCAACAGTGAAACCTGGAAAACCTGAATGGTAAAGAAGAAATAATTTAAAAACTACATTTCAAGGATTTTTTTGTTTCAAAATTACAGACCAATAACAACCAATATAACATTATACAATAAAATGTAATATAAATAAATTCTATTAAATGTAATAAAATGTAATTGAATTTGATTGAATCGAATATTATATTATATTATATTATATTATATTATATTTATCCCGCCCACACGATACCCAATTGGCTAAGTTCCAACCAATGACAGACGTTTCTTCTAGCCAATCAGATCAAAGCTTCCTGGCGGAAAGGCAGTGCTGGCACGTCAGCGTCGTCACTTCGCACAATGATGACTGGTAAGAAAAATCCATATTTAATATGAATGTTGCGTCCATTCACTCTCATCAAACATCTGCTACAGAGGCGTATATATGTTTAACGTTTTTATAACTGAATGTTCACCGGAATTACGAAGAAGAACGTCTGTATTCAACGTTAGCATAGTTAGCTAACGCGGCTAAAAACATTAGCCTGTTAGGTCGTTCGGTTTAGTTTATTAATAAATACTTGCTAATTGCTGCACGTACTAACTGTTTATGTGGTCACAGTATATTTTATGCAATATCTTATTCTATAAGACATTTGGTTGACTGTTTTTAAAATATCCTCCTGGCTCTCTCTCTATCACTTTGCTGACTAATTCATTCTTATTATCCATCCATCCTTAATTAGAGATTAAAAGTGAGTCATTACAGATAACAGCCTTTTTGGTGTATCCCTGTAATCCTAAATGCGAGAGAAATTATCAGTCAATAGTTCAGGGAAGCAATGTTCAGGGAAGAAAATCCCTCCTAAAAATTTAGATTTTCATTTATTTTGTTCCGACTGGAGGTAGAAAATCCAGATGTTTCTCTTCCGTTTTTCACTTTTGCTTCTTACCAGCGGTTGCCACCAGATGGCGCTAATATCATGTATCAGTGCTTTACACTCTCCTCTACATTTACCCTGTCGAAGGCCAGTTAAAGAACAGGACAAATACGCCTGATAATAGGTATTTTAAAATGTTTCCTGGTTCTTCAATATTTGTGTTTTTTTCTTGCTGTACTGAAAAAAAATCCTCACATTTTACTTAATGCCCTTGTCTGGATAGAGAAATCCATCAAAAGTCACATAAGCGTTCATATCTTTATCCACTGCAACTTTATTAAAAAAAAGCAAGCATTTCTGAGTGCTGCCGCATTGCATAAGACCATAACAATTATACAACATGTATTTATTGGTTGCTAATACATGTTTTAAATGTTATGCACAGAATGCTCATATATATATATATGCCTACAAGTGCGTGTGTGTGTGTGGTGAAGCAGGAAGTTGTGTTTTCTCAGACTGGTAGCAGTAGCTTCTTTGGGTCTTCATTTCTCGTTGACTGGAGAGCAGAGAGTGTATAACATTTTAATCTGAGCAGATAATTAAATGCAGAATATTCGGGTAAAATGTAACTATAAAATGACGCCTCCTGAATAATTGTTATTGTGAGTGACTTACATTTCTTGGCCCATTCAGCTTTAGGATCAACGCAGACCTTGTCAATCTTTCCATTTTCATACTTTATACGGAAACTGAAGAAAAAAAGGTTGTCCATCACTTTTGTTATCTGTGTGTGTGTGTTTGCGTGTTTGCGTGAGAGAGAACTTACATGAGTGCTTCCACACATTCTCCCCTGCCATTTTGCCTGTACGGTTTTCCAAAGACCTGTTTGCTGACATCGTCAGAGGAAACCTCCTTGCAACACAGGTGGACTATGCCTTTGGTCGGGGGTTTACCTAAGAGAGAGGCGTTCAGGGGTCATAGTGGTGGCCCATGTTGAAATGTAGTTCAATCTCAAAAAGCCTCATTGTATTGGTGATTCACAGAATGAACATGTTTAATGTGTTGTGTTGGTGTGGCGCTTACCTTGTGTGTACAGACACACTGAGAGCAAGATGAGCGTGATGGACAGGATCTTCAGGGACATCGTGAAGGAGGGACCGTCTGATCGACCGGTTGATTGATCAGGATCAAACTGCAGAGGCTGAGAGGCATCTGGATATTTATAGGTTAGTGCATGTTTATCATTATCTGTGGTTATGGGCGGTACCAATAACGTCTTTCTGTGCGTGTGTGGACCGTGCTTGTGTGGTCCTGCCACTTTCACACCTCCTTCGTAACTCAAATCGGCAACATTTCTTCGAAACTAACACAATCTGACAGACACGTATAGTGAAGAGGATGCACAGTGTGGTGGAATCTTTCCAGCGGTGTCTGACTGCTAGTCACCCAAAGGAAAAAAAACTCTTAAGCTTCTTATCAAGTGCGATTCAAGTAGGCAACTGGTCTTCAAGAAACCTTCAACCGGTCCAGTTGCCTACTTGAATCGCACTTGATATTACCATGACCTGGATGACCGAGAACCTCCTCTGACCTCTTAAGCTTCTTATTCATCACATATTAATAAACTTTATTCAGAATGATTTATATTCAAATATCTGAAGCTATAGCAACTATAGATACCACTTATAATATATGTATATTAGGGTGGTCCTTATTTTTGATAGTTTTTAAATCTTTCCTGCCCTGACCCTCTCATTAGTTTCAAAATGATGAAAAAACAGCCTGTATAGAATTTCAGGGCAAAATGATGATCTATGTAGGTTGCTCAAAGCTTTTTCACCCTAAGAGTCAATTTCGCCATTTCATAATATTTCATGAGAGGTGTTTTTGAACCAAAAAGACATTTTTGGAAGGGTCAGAGTATAGAAATTAAGAAACAAAAATGAAACTATTTATTGAGGACCCCCCTTCTACACACACAGACACACTCATTAGGGTGGACCTTAGGACAAAATGCCTTTAGCCTTTAGATATCTTTGATATATTTCACAATCAGGAGTCACCGGGTGTATCTACAGGCCGAGGGGAGTCGTGATCAAAGATGACTTTGCAGAAGCTTGAAACTGAAATTTCAATGTTGAAATACCAGCGCAACAGGAAAACGGTCACAGCTTCCTGTGGCATGCAAGAAAAACGGAACATTATAGTAATCATTTGGTCAGCCATTACCCAGATGATTCAGATTGAAGATGTTAGGTCTTTAACATAAACCTTTTTTTTAAAGAAGAACCCCGGTAGCATTTAGACAGATTTATAGGGTCACGTGAAGAAGTAGTTAGATCATATATATTTTTATTAGGTTGCACAATTCTCTCGGAGGTTGAAATGCATCTCCACCTTTCAAATAAATAAATATCTCAGATCGTTTCCACAGAACAATTTCATAAATGCAGTCTTGACTAATAAATACCAGGAGATTTCAATCAGCTCTGGTCAATTAAATTAAATGAAACCAATAAATATGTTTTTAAATGCATGGAAAGAAATTAAATATTCAACATCAAATAATAATTTAAAACAGAATTGCGTTTGAAGTGCTTTTTCAGACTTTTTTCGACCTGCGTGGTTAACTTTGGGAGTTCTTGTTCGTCATCAGCTGGAGCTGGTGGAGGTACGGCTCCATTCGCTGCTGCCTGGTGTAAAGGTTTCCTCAGAAGATCTCGGATGTGGAGGAGGAGGAGAAGGAAAGAGGAGCCGAGGATGAAGGAGGGGAGGCGGTGGATGTGATGATGGAGAGGAGGGAGACCGTGGCCGGAGGAGTGGACCGAGAGCTTTCCCTCCTGAAAGAAAAAGAACCACGGTAAGAACAATAGGATCTGGATGTGGAGATAGATCTGACACCTCCAGTGTCCATGAGCAGGAATATGAAACTCACAGGATGTCCTGGATCTTCCTGCGAACCCACGGAGCTTTGACGTGCCGGCAGTAAAGTCCAGACTTTGTCTGAAAGCTGAAAAAAACACAACAAAATGTCACTTGATTATGATTATTATTGTCGCTTTCATCTATCATCATCTGAAGTCAAAAGCAGATGCTGTAAATGACTTTAGCAATTGAGTCAGATGTCAATCATTGGCCAAAATATTTGAAAGATGCATTTCCTAGAAATGTTTTTCTGGCCTCTTACATGACAGCCTGGACACAAGGCAGGTCGGCCTTCTGCATCATGAACCCTGTGATGGGCTCGCTGATCTCCAGCCTGTTGACCGTCTTGCAGCAGGTGGCCAGCTTCTGATCTGAAGAGGTAAAACAAAACAAAAAATCATATCACGGCCAGGAAAAAGGGCTACCTGTGAGCTCCCAGAAAAGAAAGCCTCAAACTCACCTGCCGACCCAGAGTCCACCACGGCCACCAGGACGATGGCGACCAGCACACACCTCAGCAGGCAGCTCAGCATCTTTCTGATCGGGATTATCAAGGAGAGGAAATACTTCTTTTCTTTCTTGCTCTTTTCTCCTCGTGGCCTCGTGAGTCTGCCCGATGTCTGAGGATGTCGGATACTTGAGGCCCGATAAAGCAGAAGCGGTCACTCGTCATCTTTCTATTTTCCATCCTCTTTTTTTTTTTTATGAATGACCCGCTAATTTACAGGGGTTTCCAGGCCGACAGGAAGAACTTTCATCATCATCAGCGTCTGGAAAGTGAAGTCAAGGTTTTTCCAGATTATTTGCATGTGTGTGTGTGTGTGTGTGTGTGTGCGGGGGTGTGTGGATGCTAGGAACTCGTTCTTAGTCGTACATTTATTTTAGAACAAATCTGCCAAATTCAACTACGTTCAAAATGGTCACAGTCTAATAACAATGTTCTTTTTTAAAAACGATTTGGAAAAGAAAGATTTTTAGTTTTAAGGTCAAATTGTTTTAGTGAAGTCACTTTTGTGGAATGTACTGTATGTCCAGTGACACACACACCACGGAGCCCCTACCCAAATCTCACATACCGTGGTTTACACAGGTCACTCATGACGATGAATTGTGCTAGTCACTGTCGTGATCTCTGGGCACATTGGTGAGCTTCAAAATGTCCCATGGTGCATCATTAACCTGTCTATTCTGTGTTTACGAGGCGTCGGCCAATCACCGACTCACATTCTGGTTGGACAAGATGTCAGGTGAGTATATATGTGTATTATATATATTTGCTGCCCTTATGATCATAAACTTTCCAAAAAAGACACAGTGCTGGATTTTTTGTTTGCTCGTATGACACACGCGTGTCTAAAATACTGTTTTGAACGGTATTTTGTGTGATCATAAGCGCTCCAAAGATTTAACAGCACAACCAGTCGAAATTTGACCCACTACTCATTGATTCTATTCAACAGGCAGGAAACGGTGAGATCATCCCCCTCACGACACGCATTTAAGGTAAATAAGAGGGGAAGGAAACAGGAAACAAACAGCTATGACATCAAAACGAAAGCAGAAGCTTCTGCACGTCTTTCAGATGAACATATGTCAAGAATGGAGGCCTGCTGATTCTTTTAGTGGCTCATTGAACAGGATCCTCCAGGGAGCTTTTAACACAGGTTTCGTGCAGGTCTGGAAACAGCTCGGGGATTGTCATCAGTGCTGAGAGAAGATTCAAATAAACCAAACATGCTTCCTCTCCTTCACGTCTTCAGTTGCAACACTCAGGGGGATTCTGAGAGGGCTTCACATGCAGACTAGACAGTTTTCCCTCCTGCAACAAAAAAAAACCAAAATCCCCCACAGCTAGATTTCTCAACCCTTGTCTGAAAATACCTCTCCCAGAAAACCCGAGTGTTGTGTAAGGAAAGAGCTGATAGCAGATTCTTGAAATCATCTCCTTTAAATGATTGGTGTGTTTGTCAGAATGGGGTGCGACTGGGTCTTTATTCACTTCGTTCCAATTTGTGACATCTGCGACACAGGCAGCATGAAAGGACTCTATTTCTAAAAACATGATATATTTTATTATAATAATAATTATTATTTTTGTGTTGCCTTAATTATAAAAAAAGAAATAAAAATAAATATATATATATATTTTTTTCTTATTATTATTTCTATTTCTACGAGAAATACAGGTTTGCAGAAGTAGCCTGAAAGTTTACTCTTCGGTGAGAAACTGATGGAATCTGATCTTGAAACCATCTTTAAGTTGGTCATTTTTATTTATCTGCATCTTTTCTGTCCATCATTATTGGTAAAATCGTGAAGCAACGGGGGCCGCTCTGACTTCACATGAAAGCGCTGGTAATGATTGGAATTGAGCTCCTTAGTTTGTAAGAACGAAAGTAGAAGCCTGACAGATGTGTAGAATAAAATGAGACGCCGTGAAACCAGACCGACACATTATTTTCGGTCACGTATGTTCACTCAAACATTTACCACAGCTGCAGAGTTGATGCATGCGCTCCATGGTGGGTGTCGTTTGCATTGTGGTATGCATACACTGGACCAAAGCAGTTGAAATCAAACAACAGATGAATACTCCAATGCTACTTTTTCTTACCGGCCAATTTGCATATCAGAGAAAAAGGATTGACATATTTTCTTTGCTTTAAATGAATGAATTATGCTGCATCAAAGGAAAAAGCTGGCTTCACGTGCACTTATTTTTAAAGATAAAAAAAAAAATCAAGATTGTTTGGTTGATTGTTAACTAATAATATTACTTTTCGAGACAAATGTTTTTGTAGCACCACTCTGAGGAACATTTGGAATGATAAACCCAGACGGTGAAAAAAAAAAATGCAACCTCAGGCTGGAAATTTTGTGACTTGGTGTTTTTGATTTTTCTTCTTCATGCCAGGTCAATGGACGCCGCTTCCTATAAACCCTTTGAATGACTTCCTGCCCCGACTCCAGTGTCGGATGAAATACTCACAGACATAAAAAGGAGAAGTGATTTATGCCAAATAAGAGTGTTGGAGCCAGAGGGTCATGTGCCACTCCGATCACACTCTGAGGATCTGACTCACCCTTCATCATCATCTTCATCATCCACCAGTACAGAATTTTATGTGATGACAAGATTTTTTTTTTTTATATATAGGTCAGGGTTGAGATCTCCCTAGTCTCCCGAGTCCATACCCCACGCAGACCAGGTTTCGTGTTGAGTCAGACTCAACGCGAAAGAAGTGACCCTTACAGGAAGCAAAGGGTAGGGTTGTATTTGCCTGTTTTTTAACACGATATAATTTTTAATGTATTAATGAATATTGTTGAGAAAAAAAAGATCAGTGAAGAATTTGATTCATCAGGTTACGAGGACTACTGAGATTTGGATATATTATTTTTGTAGTTGAACAAAATCAGTAAAAATATTTTTATTCTTGTATGTTGAATTGTTGTATTGTTTTTTTATTCCTCCACAGGCCGTTAGAAGTTGTTTGGATCCAGTGCAACAGTGAAACCAGACGGATGAAAGTCTTTGAAGGTTTGCGTCACACTGATGTCGCTCACACACACACACACACACTATTATCACAGCTTTGCAGCCATCATGTGGGGTTGCACAGAACCTGCTGCCAAGTATTCCAATCTTAAAATAAGCTTTATAAAATAAATGACACAAAGCGTGGAGTGAAATCTTCCCCACATCTTTTTTTTTTTTTTTCTTCCCCATTTCATTCAGTTAACATCCTGGAAAAAAACATGAATGTCACATGAGGAACCAGTATTCATTAGCACTGGAGTGGAAAGAATGTAAAGAGGATATGGACGGACGAGTCCAGAATAGATGGATGACTATAACACCACAAGTGTTTGAATTTCCCTGTAGGGCCACACCGAGAGAAATAGCTCGGAGATTAGAAGCTCAGAAAAGAACTTCATGGTAAAATGTATCCAACTAAATTAAAATAAAATAAATCACAGCTTGAAGACAATTCAATGACAATTTTCTCATCATCTTAGACTCAGTGGCTTCTCTTCAGTGTTTTTAGTGGAGCGCGTCCTTTGTTGTATTATTCATATTTATTATTATATCTGAAACTTTTGGCTTTTACTCAGGCAAAGAAATGTTGCAGCGCAATCCTCATTCAGGCAGTTAAATCTCAGCATGTGTGAAAAAGAAAATCCGTTTTTCAGTTGAACAATTTATTCGTAAATGTATCATGTGTTTCTTTTATGTTTTGTTGGTCACAGGTTTGAAAAGAAAAAGCCATGCCAAGTGAAATACAAAAAATAATTTAACCTTTAAATAGACAGTCATGTAAAATGAATAAATAATAAATGAGCTCAAAGTGGTTATTTGGCTGGGATGTTGTCGTCATTCCACGTTACCTTAACCCAGCGACACATCTTGAGGGCACTGTAATTCTCCCTGTCATGTAGGGGAGAAAGTCAAAATGTTGTATTTATAATCGCTTTAATTGTAGCTTCTTTTAGTACTATTTTACCCAACTTGATTATCAACACCTAATATTGGTTTATGTGATGGAAAAACTCCAAAATGGTTGAACTTCTGTATCTCACCTTTTTTATCTTGCGTTGAAGCCACAGAGCTGATGGACTGATGCACAGAGTTTTACCCGCATTATTTATAATCCTTCAAAAAAAACAAACATTTTCACCAGCTCCAAAACTCATTGATCCAAGATTGTTCCACGCAAACCAAATGTAACCGAACCTAAAACGTATCACTCAAGTGGAGAGTTTTGATTCTGTAATCATGTGAAATGTCAGTGGATGGGAAAAAAAACTCACACGAAGGCGTGCTGGTTACAGTCCTGTCTGGGTTTCTGTTCGAAGCACGCCTGGATGTCCTGGACCTTGCTGCGCCTGTGCCTGTGACAGCAGGGTAGACCTATGATTGGATCCAAGGCGTCCGCTACACACCCACACACAAGTAGTCACAGACACTGTTGTTATTCCGCATATTAGCATCACTTGTGTCATAAAAAAAACTTTCATTGTAAAGCATTTATTCTAGGCTGCGTGTGCGGCAGGTTAAAATGTATTCAATGTATCTTAGTTTGTTTTGAAAAAGGTTGGCTTGCAAAAAAATGGTGGATTTAAATATCAAAACTCAAATCATTTTTCCCTGACCTAATGTAAAATTGAATTCATCCATCCACTGGCTGCTCATCTTATGAGTTCATTATTCTCACTATTTGTAATTGCTTTTATTGTAACATAAATGTCAAAAGAAACAATGCGCTGATAAATAGAAATCATTCTTAAATAATAGGAGTAAACCTTACAACTCAGTTAGTTCTGCAGTATTAAAAAAAGATTTAGAGAACATTGAAATTCAATCAACCCGCCAAACCACATTTTTCAATTTCAATTTGATTTTTTTTTTCTTCTTCTGAATGCAAAGACAAATTGATCCAACTCATTTCAGCCCTTCTCTCTTGCAGGCCGCCTTTCCCTCTTTTCAAATTCCACATTTTGCATTCAGAAGACGCCATCATCCCATCCAGCCATCATAGTTACCATGGGATACGGAGGAGAGCATCACAAAAGCCAGCGTGAGCAGAAAAATCCAGCGGCTGACGGAGAGCACGGTCCACATCTTCATCGCACTCACTGAGCAGATGTGGTCACAGCTGGAAGCAGGTTCTGTCTCTTCACCGGCAGCCAGGTTCTTATATACAGCAGATATCTCAAGAAAGAGGAAACGCTGCTGTCATCGGCAACTTTTCTGGGATGGAAAAAAATGATGCAGCCACGATGACAGGGCAGGTGACAAAGACTCACACGCACGCACGCACCCACACACACACACACACAGGTAGTGGCATTTGTTTTCATGTCCATATATGTTCAGGTTTGTTCAAGTCCAGCTTTCTGTCATGAATCATTGCGTGAAGAAACTCATCAAATGTGTGTGTGTGTCTTTTTGACACTGAGGTAAAGATTTCAAAGCCGCTCTTATTCTTCCATGCTCATATCAGGGAGGGGAATTTATTGGAGCACAAACAGCTGGTGGAAAAAATGTGGTTTAACAAATCAGAGGAACATTTAGAGTTTCATGAGCAGAAAATGTTATTTTAGAGTCACGTAATGAGTTAAATTGATTTTTTTTACCAATCATTGATTCTCTGACATTTCTCTTTTTCATTTCTCCAACTTTCTGGGAGCTGCACAGTCCAACCAGTGGACGACAGCCACAGCGCCATGTACTTTTTATTTCTCCTCCTTCAGGTGAGAACCCACAAATCTACCACTAATGGAACAAAACATCAAAATAACCAGGAACACGGTCAAATATGAATCTTTCTAAAATGTCAGGTTTATTTAAAACAGTTCCAACGTTTCTTCAGGGGATCATTAATATTATTCAATCCCTGATAATGATCATTCACAAATAACTAACCAGGATTTTATCTTGACAGTGCAATCTATAAAAATATGGTCCAGAAATATCCAGTAACCTCGCTGCCGTTGTCGATGATGAAATATTTCAGTGTGCAGGATTATAGAACGGCTCGCCTTTTTTCTTCATAGTACGTTTGAGAGACACGGGAATCACCCAAACTCAGAGGTGCTCTATGAATAACTCTGGCAGACTGACCAGAGGAGTATTTTTAGTATCCACAGTTACAATAATACGCTCAGAAACCAGTCATGGTCAGTGGCTAAACCTTGAATTACTCACACACATGGAATGTAGCTGCTGCAGAAAGGCTCGCATATTCAATTCTCCTGCCTTTGAAATGATAAATGATATCCTGTCTACTCAGTGCTCCACTTAATTGGCTTTTTTTTCTGTGTCTCATGGAATTCATTTTTCTACAGGACCCTATAAGTGAACATTCCCAGCTCGTCAGCGGCCTCATGTGAGGAAGACAGAGAGAAGTGAGAAAAAAGGAGAAGACAGATGACGGTAATGACGCTGAACATCAATCTAAAGCTGTTATCAGTGTTTGTATCACACCAGTGTGTCAAACGTAATCGTAATCTGAGAATACCAAAGAAAACACTGGCGAGTCCTCTCCTTCCGTTTTAACCCTTTCATCGTTAAACCATGTGATGCGTTCATCATCGCCACACATGTGAACACATGAACAGAGGAGCCAGGTTCCTGTACTCATGAACTCATGAACTGAGACAAATCATGAAAAACTCAAATGTATTTTTCAATGAAATAACTTATTGATATATACAGTAGTTATCAACACTTTTTTTTCCACTTTGTAAATATCTGCCATTAGTATTATCAGTGTATGTAGTTATGACACACATACACTAATGAGTGACAGTTTTATCTGAAGCTGTAATAATCCCTTTTGGGTTATGAATGCTGTTACATTCTATTTTCAGATATAAGTAACCAGAATAATCCTAACTGCGTGTAACAGGTTTTCTTGCCAAGATCTGAATATGGTACCATCTACACATTTCCCCGTAGTTAATGTGTCATGCACACACAACGCCGAAATAATAATTCTGAGAAAATCACTGAGTAATGTTTCATACATAATTTGAATAAATGGAGTTGTATTTACAAATAGGATGTTGTTGCGTAATGGTACAAAAGTGGTACTTAATCTGTCACTTACAGTGAATCATTTCAAAGGCCAAAACAAACAGCGGTTTTGCTGTAAAACCTTTACTGACTCACATTAGTTCATTTAAGTTGTTTTGGATAAAAACAATACACAAATGTACCATGGCAGATAAGCAGGAAACAAAGTTTAAAAACAGCCATTTTTTCATTTAGTTGTTTATGAGTAAGTCTTAGTTTATATGACAGTCTATAGATGTTTTTTTGTTTGTTAGATTTCTATCGAATTGACATTATGTTCGGGTAAATGAGGTGTGTTTTAAATGCAGCGCGTGCCCAGTTCTCGCGGGACTCGCTCTGCCTTCCGTGCTGAGTTCTCGCGGGATTTGCTCCGCAGCGCCCCCTGGTCGCTGTGCGGAGAAGCGGCGGCAGGTGTGAAGACGAGACAGTTCCGCGGCTAACGGTAGCTCGCTACAGAGACACGGATTTAATCCACTCCCGCTCCTCGCCGTGACACTGGAGCTCTTCTCAAGTCAGCTGGAACTTATTATTTCATCTTATCCCTCGATTTCTCCTGCTCCGTTCCCACCGAGGCGACTGGCGGGAGCGAAAGAGCCGGTATTATCGCGAAGAGTGGGGAGCGGCCCGCTGTTCTAGCCGGCTTCCTGGTTCACCTGCGGCGGGCAGCGCTGTCACTCGAGCCCGGTGCTTCAGCTGCCTGTTTTTTCTTCCCTTCTTCACCGAGAGAAGTGTGGGAGCTGCGGGTTTTTTTCAGTGTTAATAGCCTCCTCCTCTCTTCCTCTTCCCCGTGAAAACACCGAGGCTCGGCCGTCGTTGTTTTCGCGACAGCGGGGACCAGCTGAAGCCGGTGCGGCCTGTTTTGTTTTCGAGCCGCCATGGACGTCCGCGAACAATAACAGAGCCGAGCCTGACAGGGCTACAGGGCCCGGGAGGATACGCGGATGCAGCGGTGTGCGCTCATAAATGCACCGTGTGTTTCCAGCCGTGGTGCTACGTGAGAGCTTGGGACGAGCATGTACATGGACTACGGGACATCCGGGGGGGAAGCAGCGCGGAGCCCGGAGCCTCTGAGGCCACTTAGCCAGCTGTGAGGAACGTTGAGCGGGCGACACGCAATGCTTTGTCTCGGTCACGGCTCTTATGGAAACGGACCGGAGCTCCTTGGATGAACCTCCGTTTCTACTGCCCGCCTGCGGATGAGCCATCAGCGGCAGCGGTGCTTTCAGAATCGGGAGATACTAAAGGGATGGAGCGGGTGTGAAGGAAGAGCAGTGACCGTGCACGGACTAACATGTGTGGGGTTCACTGACTGGGATCTGAGGCCCGTTCTTCCATCTATGCTCTCTCGGGAGCCGCCAGACTCCATAGAGTGAAGCCCCTGATTTTAGTGCGCGCAGCGCGGGAGCGTGTGTGATTGTGTAGGCTTTAGTGACTGATCGATTGGACCGGAGTGGACCGGGGCCCCGGGGGCAGGCAGCGGAGATGAACCCGGTGAATGCCACCTCTCTCTACGTGTCTGCGAGCCGCTCCGTGCTGCAGTGCGACCCCCGAGACCCCCGGGCCCTGGCGGAGCTGTGCCGGCTGCTGCCCTTCTTCCGCCAGTCCCTGTCCTGCCTAGTCTGCGGTGAGTGTGTGTGTGAGAGTGTCTATAATTGTATAGTTATTTATTGAAATGCGTGTGTAATGTCAGTTTGTGTGTGTGTGTGTGTGTGTGTGTGTGTGTGTGTGTCAGCTGTGCTCTCAGTGGGGGCGAGCCTTTAAATAATGATGCCTTCACGTAGAATCGGAATATCGAAAGCTGCACAGGTTACACAGATGTGAAGTTTTCAGCAGTGTTAGAAAGTGCGTCTAAAGCACAGTTATTAGGTACTTTTACTTTACTATCTTAAAACATCTTTGTCGAATTATTCTTGAAATTCCAAACTTTAGTAAACATATTCATCAAAATATGATGCATTGTTTAAGAACACTCGGTACAATCTGACAATAACATATTACATAATATACTTATATAGATTAATATACACGGTAATTATTGTACATACATACTAGGTGCAACTTTAAAATGCTGTGTATATGCCATTTATTATAAAAAATAATCCATTACTACAGAAATTAACCAATAAGTCAAATTAGCACGCTGTATAATAAGCGGTGATATTATGAAGCTGGGAGTTCCGTAGATTGGTGAACGCATCACGATCGACAGCTACACCCATCGTGACACACCCCCGTGTGTGCGCGTTCGTGTGTGCGCGTGCCTGTCAGCTTTGAGGCGTTTCTCTGTTTATCATGTTGATGATGCCCCTCCTTCTGTAAACTGTTAGTTATTCATGTTTTCATTCAAAAAAAAATGTTTTAAAAATATAAACTTCGGAAGTTAATTAAACAAGGATGAATACTGTTTGTCTTCAGGACACTATATTAATAATGAAAAGAATTCTAGCTTTCAGACACAGCTTAAATGTCACCGTTACTGTATATGATAAAATCGTCCATATATTGTTTATTTATGAATAAACACTATGTTTGATTTATCTTAGCCTTCTATTTATTGCATGGTTTTCACTCCTCATATATAATGCAGCGTCTCTCAGCCACAGTGAGTGGCTATTCTCTGCTTTGTTTGTTTCATGGTGTTTTTGCAGGACTGCAGAGGAAGTGTTTTTATTTTATGGGTGTACAGTAAATGGATGAATATATGGATTATATCTCAATTATTGATGTTTTGTTTCACATTCCCCTAACCCGATGCAAGTTATATGTGATATATACTCACAGCTATCCTCCTCCATCTCCGCTGTAAATAATAGATCAATATGAAAGCAGTTGAATGTAGATATTCTGCAGCCGTGCGTGGGCTGTGGATCATTCAGGCCTCACAGAGTGTGTACGGTTGGTTGTGCCATATGAATGGAGCTTCTTCCTTTTATTCCGATCTGCAGCTGCACTCCCTGGTGATCCGCGTTGCTAAGGAAGCTCCTCTCAAAGAGCGGTTGTCATCCACTCTGACAAGTTGCCAGGCACCACTCGGGTTCCCGAGCACATATCAGTTGAGGAAGCTGAATAACCCTAACCTGGAAGAAAGGATTCGTTTCTAAATCCTACAGAAAGAAAAAAGACCATAATTAGTCAGGAACACAGTTTGATTTTTGGCCTGATGAGCATTTTATTTGCGTGCTTATGTTGTCACAGTGTGATGCTTTTTTCTGGATCCTGTGAAAGTCTGTCGATGTATTATCAGTGTGAGCTGTTCCTGTGTCACATGTTAATGTTTCCCGTGTCTTCTTGTCTTCAGGTAACCTGCTGCAGGACCCCATCGCTCCCACCGACTCGTCATGTCAGCACTACGTCTGCCGAGGCTGTAAAGGTCAGAGGATGCAGCTGAAGCCCTCCTGCAGCTGGTGTAAGGACTATTCCCGCTTTGAGGAAAACCGGCAGCTCTCCTTGCTCGTCCACTGTTACAGGAAGCTCTGCGTCTACATCACGCAGTCGCCACTCGCCCCGCACATAGCCAGCGCCGCCGGGGACTCGCCAGACCTCCAGGCCATCCTCAACGAGGGCCTGAAGCTGGCCGAGGCCGAGCCGGAGGCGGAGGAGGTTTCGGACACGGTGGCTCTGTCGCAGGCGGCCTCCACCTCCGATGTGGTGCGTCCTGGTGAAGCTCCTCCCATAAAGGAGCTCAAGGGGGAGGAGCTAAGCCCTGTGAACGGACTGCATGACTGTAACGGCCTGGTCGCCTCAGATACCTTTCAACCTGTCACCATAGAAACGGATGGAGGCGTCGCCAAGCAGGAGAGTTTTGCGGGGGAGGTCCCAGGGGGCGTGGCAGGAAGTGGGGAGGCAGGGCTCTGTGACATCAGCACTTTCGGGGATGACTTGAAACATGGCGGGGGGCCGTTGATGTTGAGTGTTGAGGAGGTGCTCAGGACGCTGGACACGGACCCCGACCCCACGCCGGAGCCCGCCCCCCAGCTCGACCGCCCTCCCTCTGCGCTACAGTCGGGCCTCAACGGTCCCTCCGGCCCCGCCCCCTCCCGCCTTATCGCCTCTCTCCCCCCGGAGAACTGCCCCCGTCCCCTTCCGTCTCACCCGCAGCCCTCCTTGCAGCCTCCCCTTCAGCCCTCCACAGTTGTCCCGCGGGCGCCAACGCGCTGCCACCGCAAGCGTTCGCGCTCAGAAAGCGACAGCGAGAAGGTCCAGCCTCTCCCCATCTCCAGCCTCCTGCGAGGGGGGGCTCCTGCTCTCGGTGCCAACAGCTCCCCCCACCACCCAAACCTCGGTGCCACCACCAAACAGGAACCTAAATTCCCTGTGGCGCCTCCTCCCCACCCACACCCCCATCCCCATCTGGCCCCGGTTCCAAATGGCGGACCTCCTAAAGTGGGCAAGGCCGTACTCGTCTCCAACAAGGCGCTGAAGAAGACCGTGGAGCATCACGGGGCCACCAAGAAGGCCTACACCAAGGCCAGGCAGCCCCGCGCGCAGCCCCGCGACAGGGTGCCCCCCCACCCGCACCCTCACCCGCTCACACACCCACCCAGCCCCTCAAAGCCCCTGTACAAGAAGCCCGTGGAGAAGAAGGGCTGCAAGTGTGGCCGGGCCACGCAGAACCCATCGGTGCTGACCTGCCGGGGCCAGCGCTGCCCCTGCTACTCCAACCGCAAGGTGGGTCCTCTCATTCCTGCACCGCCACCCGCATCACTGTCATCAGGATGGTGTCACTCCATTATTTGTTCTTTACCAACCGTTTTGTTATTAAATGATTATTGATTTCCAGGCGTGTCTGGACTGTATCTGCCGCGGGTGCCAGAACTCCTACATGGCCAACGGGGAGAAGAAGCTGGAAGCCTTCGCCGTGCCAGAGAAAGCTCTGGAGCAGACGCGCCTCACGCTGGGAATCAACCTCACCAGTATCACCGCGGCAGCCCTGCGCAGCCCGGCAACCAGCTCGCCCGGCAACACCCTCCTCAACGTCACCGCCGCCGGCGCCACGGGGGCGCCCGTCACCGCCACCTTCCTGTCGGGGGCGGGGCACGACAACAGGGGCTATGACGATTCACTGGAGATGCGGTTCGACTGCTGAGGTCCCGCCGCCCTTAGTGTCGCGCACATTCCCCCCGCCCACTGGGCGGTGCGAGGGACCTGCAGTAGGGGGGCGGAGCCCGGAACAAGGCAGCTAGAGTGACAGGTGGTAGTGAGGGTCACCTGCTGAAGCCGAGTGGGGTCGCCCTCCGTCCATCGCCCGGAAACTGCACCGCACTCGTGCTGTCGACACGGCACGGAGGAGAAGAAGAAGAAAGCGGAGATGTAGCGTTACTGTATGTGCAGAGATTTCATTTCAGTGGGGATCGTTCCTGTTTTTTGTTTTTTTTCTCCACTATGGGTAACGTGTAGAGCATGTTGTGTAGCTAAGACAGGAGTGTTGACCGCGGTCACACGCCTGTGCGTGCGTGTGAGTGAGTGTGTATGCGTGTGTGTATGCGTGCGGCATGCGAGTGTGTCTGTACGATGGGACGAGTGAGGAACACATCATCATCATCAGAGAACGATGTAATTTATATAAAAGAAAGAACTTTTTGTACATGGATTCACCCGTTTCCATTTAAGAAAACATTTTATGATATATTTTATAAGTTACATTATAAAAAAAAGAAAAGAAAAAAAAAAAAAAAACAGTGCAGGAGCTGAGCTGCAGTCAGCCTGAAACTTTTTAACACAGGTTAACGGTGGATTGTATT
The DNA here is from genome assembly GCA_016785305.1 of Colistium nudipinnis. Taxonomy (NCBI): domain Eukaryota; kingdom Metazoa; phylum Chordata; class Actinopteri; order Pleuronectiformes; family Rhombosoleidae; genus Colistium; species Colistium nudipinnis. Next base: position 225,093 of record JAFBJU010000773.1, read on the forward strand.
TTTAAAAAACCAAACGCCACCAAAAAAGAAACTCATGAACTTACACAAAGATTTTTGTGAGTTTTGTCCAGCAGAAACACAACGTTGGAGGTTGCGTGTGTCCTTGTATGAAGCCCCCCCCCCCCCTGTTGTCACCCAGACCACACACAGACACACACATTGTGAAACCACCGTGCGTCACCTGTGTTAAATCCTCCGGTTGTTTGCAGGCTCCTCGCTCGCTCTGGTTTTCAAACGTCTTGGTTTCTGAAAGTTACACACACACACACACACACACGCTGCTAAAAACCAACAAAGGACTGAAGAAGGGGAGCGCCCCTGTTTTCCTCTTTTTTTTTAACACTTGCAGTATTTATTGGACGTGTCCTCACATTGACGTGTTGGGCTTCGGTTTCGCTGCCTGTCGAGTCTGTCCACCCAGTTTGTGTCTCGGTTAAGTTGCTGTCCTCTTCTTCGTGCTAGTTCCCCGATGTCTCCTCCAAAAGTTTATTTTTATTTGTTTTCTCCTCCCGGGGCATTTAAATACCTGTAATATAAATGTAACATATTTCCACAAAAAAGAAAGAAAATGAAAAACTTGAAAGTCTTGTGTGATTATTTGCTGCTGTGTGTGGTGGGACAGAGTTGGACACTCTGCGGTTCACCAGCAGGGGACAATATGTCCCTGTGAATGTTTTGTCTCGTCACCAGGATGCATCCAAAGACTGTCCCTTTTGTGTTCTTTTTTCTTTTCTTTTTTTTTTTTATTGTTGAATGGTTTCAATTGTTAAAACCTTTTGTTTATTTCTCATATGTTGTGTCCATCTATGTTACCTTGGTCAGGGAGTCGGAGGTTGTTTCAGGTTTTAATTTTATCGGCCATGCAACTCACAGATCACTTTCAGTACAAAATATTGTGTTTATTTAATTTTGTATTTAAAACTGACTGCCGGAAAAATATAAATGATCAATATTTTATCTTGTAAATATGTCAATATAATCATATTTCAAAAATGGAAATCCTGAAGAAAATTTGGGATTAACAATTAAAACCCTTTTTTTTATCAATTAGGTGAATTTTATTGTAAATATTCAGTATTGATTGTGATCAGTTGTGTGTCTGCCCACTTGCCTAAAGGGAGAATGTTTTGAAGCTGCTCTCCTCTCACAGCGTAGACACACACACATTCATCAGTCTCTCTTTTTTTTTTTTTTTCCCCAACAGTGTCTTTATTCCACATATTTACAGACGCAAACATTTTCATATGTACATTCACATTCGAGTTGATCTATTTGGTAAAAAAAATATTGACAATGTTGATCCTGATTTGGTGTACTGTACAGCTTCTCCTTTGTGTTTCAGGTGTTCCACGCTGCAGCTGCCGGAGACGACTGGTCTGCGGGTGGACGGCTCACGATGTCCAACGTGAAGACTCAATAACAGGTCATGTCCAACAAATAAATCACACCTGTCCACTTTACCATACGTTTCGACCTGGAGTGTAAATGTCCTACAGTCATTTATGTGCACACGATGACAACCACTTGACACATATACATTCAGACCAAAAAAAAGACACCCAAGAGAAATTAAAAACGTTACAGTGAATGCGGCATTCATGTCATATTGGTAAAAATAATAATCTTCTTTGGAACTTATTGGAAAAAAGTAACAATGAATTTTCTGACTTTTGTTTCTGAACTAGAGTTGAATGGACCAACCAGTGAATATTATGGACATCATTATTCACTTATAATAATTCGTTTTTTTTCATTTTGAAGTCCATTCTTAGATTCCTGACGGCTGATTTCCTGAGAAATCAGCCGTCAGGTCATAAAGTCATAAAGTGTCAATTGTAAGAATATTTAATCAAACTACGTTTCCCATGGATCATAAACCAACCTTCAGTGACATTCACTGATGCATCCAACTTCCCTGCTGTTAATACAGTATAATCTTTCATTGTTCATTTTTGTGTTTTGGAATCAGTGGATTTTCTGCAGATTGAATCACGTGTGAGCCAAAAAATAAGAAAAATCATTTCTCCTCAGTTTTTTGGATGCTGATGTGAATGATGTTTTCCACATCTGCAGGTCACATCTGCATCTAATCCAACACGACATGAATGCCCAAGAATACCAACCATTAAGTGGCTCTAAACGCACCGTGCTGGAGGCCTGACAGCAGAGCTGCCAACAAAAACACAAGCAGCAGCAGCAGCAGCGTTTAAAATGTGAAACTTGGTGATGGATGAGGTGATGAAGATGCTCCTTTCATCTCCCAGCATGGCTGTCAGCGTGCACAGCCTCTCTGACCGTTCATGAATCGCTCATGGACACGGAGACGGGTTTCCGACAAACATGTCCTAAAGAAGGGTTGGCTTAAAAAAATAAAAATATGTGAAATTAAAAAACAAATAAGTCATTTTTGCAATGTAAATCACTTTAACTGTGACGTCTTTTTTCCCCTGCAGGTGGCGCCTGTGTCCAGGATCCGATAATGACCCAGCAGCGCCCCCGTGTGGAGCCTGATGAAGGTGAGTTGGCATCACAGGTGTTGCACATTAACTTCTCACTGACCATCAAACCATCAACCTCACACTCAGGGTGAACTCCACATAGCTACAATCACTTCATGTTCCTTTTTTGGATTGTGGGCAGAACAAGTTGACTTTTGGGTTTGAGTTTAATTTTTTGGGAGATTTTACACACATGCCTCCCTCGAATTGTGTAAATGTGACCATATGTCCGCCGCACATATTGCTTGCATGTGTGCGTTTCTTATGTGAGAAATGATGATGTAAAGACTTTTCCTCCTGGGACAACAAAAGATGATCTATCTTTTGAACCCAAGGGAAAACAGCCCGGAGACTCTTGAGTGATAAGCTGTTTGGTGGATTAAAGAGCAGCTTGTGGTCGTAAGGCGGTTTCAGATGAATGCACAGATGCCATCCCAAATCTGCATCCAACCATCTGTCAAAGGTAGGTGCTCTTAATAAAACCGTTAGAGGCCCAGATCACGTCCCACTCCAACAAATGTTTGTTGTGATGTTTGTGATTGGGAACACAACTTTGATTTTTTTTTCTCACTTTCTCACAAGCACATGGTGAGGAGCTTAAAACCGACGCCAGCATCGTGAGGCGTGGAGGTGTCCCCGCTCTAGCTGATGAGGAAGGCGCCGAAGAAGCTGCTCTTCTCGTCCATGTCCACCGCCGAGGCATTGGTGACGGTGACAAATAGGCGGTCGCCAGCGCTGAGCGGGAACAGCCCCCCCTGGTGGGCGGAGTACAGGGAGAACTGGGAGCCCCGGGACCAGCAGGAGGTCCGACTCGTCTTCATCAGCAGGATGGGGACCGGGTAGGAGCTCACCTGGCCGGGGAGGAACAGGTGAGTCTGTTTTGCTTTGTGGGTTTTTATAAAAAAACTGTAATTTCTTGTTAAAAAAAACTAAAAACACTTGTCAGCGCCTGCTAGTGGACAAATGATGTCATAGCAACCACGTCACTATTTCTACTATAACATGTTTGGGTCGCTGAAGTTTTTTGACACATGTACCAACAGCTTCTTTTTGGAATTGTGGACTAAAATCTGTTCATCTGTGATAAGTTACTATTGGCCGGTGACACTTCACCTACAATTTAAAACCCTGTGCTCTCAGTTTTGGTCACCACCAAGTTGTGAAATGTTTTTTAAACCAAACCAGAGTTTGTCGTATCTGACTCAGTGATTCCTTGAGAAAAAAATCGGCAAACTTAGAGAATCTCTCCAGCTTCAAAGTTCCAGCTTCGGAATAGAATTTAACGTCTTTTGCTGCACAAACAAACAGTTTTCTGCTGACGTTATAGTTCACATCTGCAATTCATGAAAAAACATGAGCGAATCAAATTGTAAAAATATAATTAAACCAATAAAATTGTAACCTTTAGTCTTCACTGTAAACTGGAAAAGACTTCCAATTAAAATAAGCAACCCATACAGAGGCCGCCTCATCGAAACAAATGCTTGCTGTGCTGGGTGTGACTGTTTTTATTTGTGGTTTTCGATCCAACCAAAAAGTGAAAACATTTAGAATCCATCTGCAGATGTGCCTCCTGGTCCAAACACTCACTAAATAACCACATCGCCATATGGGAAGTCCAAAGAAATATGATCCAAAAATGTCAAAATGTGGAAACTCAGTGGAGATAAAACCATCGTATTTAAATTAGGATTTTTTCTAGAATCGAGAGAGACTTGTAGGATTCCCACCTTTTTGTAGACGTACTGCAGTAACGGCCTCCCTCGGTCCTCCACCTCCTCGCCCTCCTCCTCCAGGGAGTGCGTGTATCTGAAGTAGGTCTGGGCGTAGACGTAGTAGAGGCCGGGCTGAGGCACCACCAGCTCCCCGTCCACCAGCTGGACGTCCTGGAGGAAGGCCAGGCCCCTCTTCCCCTCCCACCACGAGATCTTCTGGCCCTGGACGCGACGTCCAGCCGAGGCTGGAACTACGAAACCAAACACGTTCGGTCAAAAAAAACAATCAAAACTCGGCAGGAGACGCTTTGTCATGGAAACCGCTTCCAACAAGACAAAGAAAATACATATTTTTATTTAATTTGGGTTTACCTTCTGTCAGTAAATTATGCCACAAAACTAACAACAAAAATTACTCATAATACGTTTGGTAATAAGTCAAAAGTGACAAATATATAAAGTAAAGAAATAAGATATATAAAAGATAAACTGAACATCAGCTAAATGTTTAATACATCTCACAATTTTTATTTAATTTGATTTTGTTTTTTTTCTGTATAAAAAAGGGTTTAATTCTTGAAATATTTCAGAATAAAAACTTTATTATTTTTATCACTAATCAGGCTTGAATTGAATAGGAGCAAATTGACGAAAATATACTTCTCTTCCAAACTTAAAAACTTCAGATTTTATTATTTATTTTAAACCTGGGCTTTGCATTGTTATTTGTCATGCTTCATTAAGTCATCATCATCATCCTCATCCTCTTCATCATAATACTTTATTTCGAAAAATCAGGAAATTGTGTAACTCTTACCGACGGAACATCCAACAATAACAAACATCAAATGACTCACCCCCGCCCTCTCGCTCCAGTTTGGGCACGAAGCTGCCCGTGACGTGGGCTGCCACTTTGGCACGAGGCGAAGCGCTGTCCTCCATCACTAGTGAGGGCAACACCCGCGATACTTCACCTAACGGAACAAATAGCAATAAAAAAAAAGGGGCCACAAATAACAAGTTTTATATGAAACACATTATAAAGTCTAACTCTTTCTCGATTCGAAAGGACAAAAAAAAGTCTGTACCACTGTATCTGTACTTTTATATATTGATTATTGATTGGTTTCTCTGCTGAGGATTTCCTTACCTCGTACGGCTGAGGAAATCTGCCCCTGGTAACGCTGAGACAGAGACTGCAAAAAAAAAAATAAAAAAAATTTAAAGCATGAAATCTGAAGCATAACATGGTCATGTTCCAACATATGTAAATCTGTTCATCCAAAAGAAAAAAACAATTTCAGGTAAAAATAATATTGAGTATAATAAAAATAATAAAAAAACGAAAAGCATGACTTGAAAACCATAAAACGTTATTTGAACCCCGGAACCACATTAGGAGCCTTGTGCTCAGGTCCAGTTACAGATCCGTTTTACATTCCTTTCACCAATTAACTTCGAAAGATGGAACCACGGCCAAGCTGAAGATAACGTTTTACTCAACTAAAACTGGATGTGACTTTTTTGTTATCATTTATCATTTATTTCCAGAAACAAACTATATATAAAAAATGATGAAAAGCATGATGAACAAAATCACGGCGGCCGCATTTCCGTGTGGTTACCAGTAGGTCGGAGGTTAATGGTTTCACCGTGGATGAGAGGATGAGGAGAGAAAATGGCACATTTATGAACTCAGTCAGTGTGAACAAGAATTTATTTGAAGCGTAATAGCGCTCAGACTTGTTTTCCCTGAAGTTTTACGGGGCTTTTGGATTAAATAGTTCATGAAGCGAGCCTTTGTTGCTCGTAGAAAAAAAAACTTCATCAAAAATGTGGTGACACTATTCTTCACGCAGGAGGGGGGTGGCCTCGATAGAGAGACACATTTTTTTTCCCCATTTAACAATAAATACAATTCATTGAAAAATCGAAACATTAAATCTCGGCACATTATCTCCAATTCAGATCTATTATTCTAATTATTTGCTCAACACCTCAGAAACTCTTAGAATACGAATAATAATCATTTTAACTATGATCTAAATTTACATTTCCCCATTTCTTTATAAGTTGTATCACCAGACGTGTGGTACAAAATCATTCATGTGTGCTTTTGGGTGTGACTTGCAATAACAGCCCTCAGCTCTCATTGTGTGTGTGCGTGTGTGGATGCATGTTGTTCACCCGCCTATGTGGGTGTGTGTGTGTGTTATTATCTTGATAATAAGCCTAAAATAACAACCGACCTCAGACCAGGTTTTATCATATGATCTTTTTTCTATTATCCTTAAGATTTCAATGCACCAACAGTGAGTGTAAAGTGGATTTTCTATTTAAAGGAGGAAAACCAAAGTTGAGACACTGCCACAAACTCTTATATGACTAATATAATATATTTAAAAGAAAAACTCCTGCTGCTTTTAATGATGATACAACCATTTGTAAAATTTTGCAGATTGAAAAAATGGTGTTGATTATTTTATTGTGATGACTTTGTTTCTTTTTCCTCCCTGAACATTTTTCTTAAGCAGCCTTTGGCTTTATAGAATTTTAACTAATTCTAAATGTCAAACAAGCGGCTCAATAAAATATGGGCGATGGAAAAACGTGAAGATATTTGGAGGATAAAAGTGGCAGTAAAACAAGGCCATAAATGTCATCATTTGATTTAATGGGATCTTTTAAATGCACATTCTCTCTCTCTCTCTCTTTTTTTTTTTTTTTTTCTTCCCATAAGTGAGACGCACAAACCGAGACTGAGAACGTCGCAGCATCATGTTTATGTTCTCAACTAAATTTAATCAGGCAGCTGAGTCAGAAAATACCCGAGTGGTGTTTGTTCAGAAAGCAGCAGAGTGAGAGGAGGAGAACAAAAACACACCAGGCGGATAAGGAAAGGAAGGAGGATGGTCCTGTGTGTGTGTGTGTGTGTTTGTGTCTGTGTGCGGGTGTGTGTGCGTGCGTGCGTGCGTGCGCACACAGGTGAATGCATTCCTGCACTGATTAAACTACACAGGATCACATGGAGCTATGAAGGAGCTCATTGTGCGTCCACACACTCATTTGGATCATTTTCTTCTCCTGCAGAACAGGAAGCCACTAATAATGATAATGGAGATAATAATAATAATAATAATGATGATGATGATGATGATGATAATTATTAAAATTATAAAATGCTTAATAATAATGACAATAATAATAATAATAATAAACATAATAATAATAATAATAATAAACATAATAATAGTAATAATAATGACAACAATCATTATAATTATAATTATAACAATAATAATAGTAATAAACATAATAATGACAATAATAATAATGATCCTCACTGTTTCCTCTCACTCACTTTAATTTAAAATCCAGGACTTGAACATTAAAGACGCATGAGAGTAGAGGTCTGGCCATTGTTTGGATTTAAGTTTTTGGAATGGGATGAAAAGACCAAAAAAAACAACAACAATGTGTTAGATTGTCTCTTTATACTTTAAACCTCTCTGCCATGTTCCTTTTCAAGTCCAAGTCCCCTTCGTTCCGTTTAAAAAAAACTTCTCGCACATCTGTCGCTGTGGTTCAAACAGAAAAGAACAGCTGGACGTTGTAGTTTTACATCAAACAACACGGAGGCTGTGAATGTACGGGGACTACTTTCAGCGGCGGATAAATCCACATTCAGTGTGTGTGCGTGTGCTCATGATGTTGAAGGATCTTTTCACCCAGTTTAACAGTGTGACTCATTGGTGTGTGTGTGTGTGTCTTTGTGTGTGTGTGTGTGTGTGTGTGTGTGTTATTTAGAGCTTACGGCACAGAGGAATAAGAAATAACATCGATTTTGGTCTATTTCTGCTGTTTTTGTACAATAAGAAAAACATCAGCGTTTTCCTTGAAGCATTTTTCCGATCCCTGAATGTCACCAACAGGAATGTAAATATCCTCTGACGTCCCACGCAGTAACTCAGAAAAAGCCTACAAAAATCACCGTCACAACCTTTAACGCGTTGGCCTTCTGACCGAGATATTCATATGGAAATATAGAATTATTTATAACCTCTTTCACGAGATGCAACTGGGCGACCGAAACCGCAAACATTTATTTATTTTTTACAGTCGAAAAAAAAACCCTAAAAGACACGAGAACGAGGTCAGAGGTCGGCTCCGCCCCCTGTCACACATCAAAGCCTGTTTACAGGTGTTTACACATGTTTTTTTACGGCCTGCAGACGGAGTCGTGTTTGATCCTCATCTGTGCTGCGGGCGACACGCTTCACGCCACCACACCCAAATATCTGCAAATCCCGCTGCACTGTGGGTAATGTAGGCGCCAGGTTTTTGATCCAGAAGAAAAATATATAAGTATTTGTGGATAAGTTATTAGTATTCAGCCTATTTTATTTTTATATTTATTTATTATATACTATTATATGTTTCTTATTAGACAGGTTGTAATTTGTCTGACCAACCAACCAAAAAATATTCAGTTGCCTCTCATTATTGATTTATTTTTTTTAACTATGGAATACACTGAGACCTTATTTGTGATGTAGCCAAGTAAAAAGATGAATAACAAAGTGTTATTCCAGGCTGCAGGTGCACGCTCAGGAAAACGGGATTTTTCCCAGTTTAGAGGAAAAACATTCAGCACCTGCAAAGAGCTCAAATCATCAGAGAGAAAAAAAAACAAAAACAGGCACGGTGATATCGCCAAGGAAAAAAAACATGATTATACGGGAGAGGCTGAAATAATATCAATAAAGTTGCTTCGTTGGCTGTTGAAGCTCAAGTGTGTGTGTGTGTGTGTGTGTGTGATACGAATGGCTCGAAACTCCAGTGGGTGGGGGGAGTTTTTGATCCAGTGCAGGCTTGGAGAAATCGTTGATAGCCAGAGATCTCAGCATCTGGCCAAATAATCACCGAGTCCCATCAACAGATTCTGATGCACATTTTTCTTTTTTTTTTTTTTTCCTGCCGCTAAACACAGAAACATTAACAAAAACAGTTTTGGGCCCCCAAGACGTAAAAAAGTCGCTGCCCAACTTGAATCCATGACATTAAAACCAAGCCGTAAATCCAGAAAGCAGAATTTTCACAGACAATAATAAAATAAAAGCAAACTCGGAGGTGTTTGGGGGGAGGGGAAAAAAAAACGAGAAACACGTTTGAGCCGAGTCAGACGATTTGAACATAAAAACGCTGCCGACAGCTGCAGCTCATCCAGACTCGTCGCTAACACCCGGACATTAAAGGGCTCCTTAAATCCCAGCGCCGGCTTCCTGTGCGTCTCTGAAATCCTTCCATCCGCCATTAAATGCTTCGTTTCTGGTTCCGCGTTCGGCCAGGCTGCTTTTCGGTTCTACGCTCCTCACCTGCGGAACGAGTTTCCCGAGAACCCCAGCTCGGCCAAAAAGGTTTCCGATCCCCATTGTTTGCTCCCCTTAAAACAAATGATGCCATATAACCTAGCCAGTTCTTTTTTTCAACTCCGGATTCTCTTTTGTGTGTGTCTGAGCGATGGTTGCGCCTGGGATGCCGTTGTGGTGACGGGTGTTGTTTCTCCTTACCTTCTCGATGAGCAGGTGGAGCTGCTGAGTGACCTGCCAGCACGGATCCCCTCGCACGGCCGTGACGCCCTGCAGGTCGGCGCCCATCAGACAGGAAACGCTGCTCCTGGCGAACGTCTCCTTCATCTGCGGCAGATTCACACCAAAGGTCACTTTTCCACTTCCTGTCCCACCGCACGCCTCAGGGCCCGACACTGAGGTAGGGCGCCCCCCCCCCCTGTTAAAACTTCTGCATCCCCTTCCAATCCTGCATTTTTATGGGACTAATTGGAAAGGAGGAAGAGAATTGAACTTTAATGAGCCTGCTCTGGCACTTTAATATGAACCTGAGTGGACAGAAAGTATTGGAATGCGGCCCTGAGCCCTGTGGATGTGTTTGGGTTTCGCTTCTCCAGATACCGCTGCCTCATCTGTCTCCATTAATGAGTAATTCCTGTAAACACAGACTGAGCGTTGTGTTGGACTTAATCCAGATCACGCGCGCACGCGCACACACCCACACACCCTGTGATAATCACAGCCCTTTACTTCCTCGTCCTGTGGCGCTTTCGGACTTCGATGGAGCAGTTTGACTGCGCCACAGTTTGAAAGTGGAACCTGAACGTGTCTGTCAACACTAAGGATCATCCCACAGAGGTCACGGGCCACTGGCATGGACCCTCACGTGCGCGTATCTCAGCCGCGCCGCGCGTAAAATCCGCGCCGCGCGTAAAAACCCGCTCCGCGCGTCCCAGAGCCCTTTTTAACCCCCCAGCCCAGTCCCCGGTACCCGACCCGGTTCTTACCGAGTTGAGAGCCGCGGTGAAGTGCAGCACGGTGATGGTGACCACCACGGTCTGCAGCAGCACCGCCAGCAGCAGCAGGAGCCCGAGCCTCGGACCGGAGCCCGTCATACCGACTGACCGCCGTCCCGTCCCGTCCCGTCCCAGACCTCCAGAACAAGAACAATGGCAGAGAGCTGGCTCCTTCACCGCTACCCTCCCTGCACCAGGAGGAGGAGGAGGAGGAGGAGGAGGAGCCGACCTGCAGAACAAGAGCCTTTCCCCTCTGCGCGTTTTCTCCGGCACGGATCATTGTTCCAGTTGAGCTGTGAAAACACTGATAATCTTTCTGCGGTTTATTCTCAGCTCCAATCACAGCTCAGGATCTGGGAGCTTTGAAATGTGCTGTGAGAGAGAGAGAGAAACATAAAAACACCCTTCACGTCCCAGGCTCATGTACGTACAGGACTTTTATTAGAAATCCAACGGCCTTATAAAGTCACCTCACCTCAGGTTGAACCCCCCCAGCCTGACGTGAATTTACACAGGAGTTGTGTCAGGGCAGAGCAGGATTTAACTGATACCAGTTAAGGGTCGTTTAAGTGGAAAACATCACCTTCTTCTGTTTTCCTTCAAAGGGCCTACCTGACTTGTGTGCCACTACCACGTGTAGCCAAGATGTCAGGTTGTTTCAAATGAAAGGAGGAGCGGGAAAAAAGAAGAAGGTGAGTGATGTGCAGACATTTCTCTTCGCCGTTTTATCAGCTTGGGCTCCAGATGTCTTCACCTTTTATATCATGGCATCTCGTGCGTCCATCAGGACCCGGCCTGACCTGAGGTGTGTTTTTTTTTTTTTTTTCCAACGCATCTGTCTGAGAATTTATAGTGTAGTGATTGGAGGTGGGACTTGCGTGGCGCGTTCTCATCCCTGGGAGTTGATGGATCTCTACTTGTTATCGAGCTGCAGAACAAAGATCTGTCCCAGGCACACTTGTGCCAGCCTGTTGGAGAAAAGTTTCCACATAGTCTGTCGGCATTGATCTTGAGCTGTCAAAAGAAAAAGGAGCCAGAGGTAAAAAAAAAAAAAAGAAGAAAAAGCCATCACTAAAATTGGTTGAGGTGGAACGCAAAGCTTCCGTTCTGCATTTTCGCTTCTTCACGTCGTGTAAGATGAATGTTCTAAAAGCTCGAAAACCAAAAAGCTGGAAATGATTTAAATTTGATCGGTTATCAATATCCAGCTCTGATATTTAAATATCTAATATCTAAATATTTCCCTTGTGCAACTATTTCACGTTATTTCTGTATTTTCACATGACATGTGGGGTTTAAAATAGCCTCATAATGTAATCATTATTTGACTCAAATAATGATTTAGATCTACAGGTTTCTAACTTCAGGTCCCAACACGGAACAAAAGCCAATCAGTGATTTTTCAACCAATATGATGACATTTCTTGACAAAAAGTTTTTATTCCTGGATTTCGCCAGTACATTTGAGCTATAAAAAGCAGATACAAAAATAGAATCCATAATTATTTTTTTTTTTCAAGAAACCTCAGCGCAGTTGGACAAAATGGACAAATCAACATTCACACGCACTCGGGCCTCGGGCCGCGACCGCCGCAGCTTGATCCTCTGACAGAACAAAGTCAGATCTTCTGCTCGGAGCCTCAGACGAGCTCAGATGAACCAGAAGAGTTTTTTTTTTTTTATATATCCAGGCCTGAACATCCCAAACAATCCCGTGGAGACTGTTGCTGATGAAGAACAGTCAAAACTGCAAATCCCAAAACAAAGAGACGCATCTTCACCTCTCCTCTGCGACTGGGAGTGAACTGCACTGATTTTTCCTCTCTTTTCCGCTTATCTGCGGTGGCGCCTGTTGTTCTCCGTGACTCCCGGCTTCTTGTTTTATTTCTATTCCCCCTGAGCATGGACACATATCTCCATTAAAAATAATAAACTGGGACGCGTGTTTTCAGCCCAGTTTACAGCAACAGGCCCCTGACGCTGTGGAGTTTGCACATGTCAGCCTTTTTTTTTTTCTCTTTTTGCCTCCCCCATGATGCGGGTGGGGTAATGAGAGGCCCGGTGGGGTTATTATCAGTGTATTGTTGTGCAGTTAGGAGGGCTGAGCCTATAAATGGATCCTGGGCCCGTTGGCTCGTTGCTGCGTCTGCAACATCTGGCCTCAATCTGGCTCCTACGCCCCGCGGTCCCCCCGGGGAGCCGCTCTCCGCTTAGGTTTCACTCGGCTCCTACGGGGGCCCCGGGGGGTCACACTCTCCAAACCGTGGGATGGAGAATGGGGCCGCGAGGAGAGAAATCTGCGCCCGTGGAGACACCTCGCCGAGTGCCGTAGATTCCCGCAGGGGACGCCGACCGCAAACGCAACACTGTCTGACCTGACAGAAAAAAAAGGGAGGAATCTGTCCTTCCTTGGTCCCCACGCTGTCTCTCCTCCTTCAGAGGCCCCGCGGGGGTCGCACACACACGCACACACTCTGACTGTGTTTCTGAACCAAGGCCCAGTTTTCAAAAATGAGAAAGCCGAGCGACTCCCTCTGTCTCCATCCCTCTGGAATCTGGACACTTCACATTCTCACAGTTAAAAAAAAAAAGAAAAAGAAAACGCAGATTTAAATGGTGAAGGTCACGGCTTCGTGGACCTGAACCTGAATGGACCATCAAACGGGACTTGAATTGCGTTCTCTTTTGATTCACAGAATGGGAATCCTCCATTCCACGTGCGACCCAAAAACCGAACCGTCTCCCGTCAGTGTGAACCCTAAATGTAAGTTTTCAACAATCTTCAACTTTTCACTCTTTGCACGGCAGCTTTGGTCACGTTTCATAGATTCCTAAAAGTCACAAACATTTCAACTTTTCCAATGTGTATTTTTCTTTTCCAACCTCTCTATCATGACTCTAATTGAATGTGAGTGTGAATGGTGGTTTGGCTCCGCCTCCTCTGAGGAGAAACCGCCCAGATAATGGATGAAAATGTGCGAGTGGATGGAAACTGACCTCTTGACAGAGGACCCCCTATATAATCTGTGGCCAGGTCTATAAATAAAGGAGTTATTTCCGAGGGTGACACACGCCTGTTTGTTAAATCAACCGTTTGACTGTCATGGTTTTTTCTCTCTGAAAATGCTCCCATTGTAGCCTGTAGAAATGGGGCCCAGATCACAGAGGAGGCCAGAAATAGAAATGTGTTTTTTTTCCGTTTTTTTCCATAACTTTTTAGAAATAGAAATGTATTTTAATGTAATTATTTGAAAAGGATCCCAGTTAAGATTTTTTCCAACCCGAGGGCTTCCTGCTCCGAGCAAAGCGGCACAAAAAAAAATTCTCTTAAATATAGATTCATATTCTCCACCGGGCCCATCTACATTATTAGAAAACATCGGCGGCTGTCCATATAGGAAATATTAGGAATAACATTTAGAAATTATTTAAAGTGAGAGAAATGTAAAGATTCTATTTTAATGCTCAAATTCACACAGGCACAAAAACACACACACACACACACACACTCATTCGTACAATTAGAAAATAAACAGCTCCCACTGCTGAACAATATCACCGATCTGTGCTCTGAACACCTCGGGGAGGATGAGGTGGGAATATTGAGGCAGCCAATGGGCACGTCAGAAACCTGAGCGCTGACCAATGAGCTCACAGACAAACGTTTGGGGACTTTCCAGTTTCCAAACTTTTTCTGGCTCTTCTCACTTTAGTCAGATTTCTCTCTCTGTGTGTGTGTGTGTGTGTGTGTGTGTGTGTGCGTGCGTGCGTGCGTGCGTGCGTGCGTGCGTGCGTGCGTGCGTGCGTGCGTGCGTATGTGCTGTGTCTCTCTAACTGCTTCATTTCATTTCAGGAATCAAGAGTTCAGGGTAAAGCGGGCAATTGAGGAGGCCACCACTCCCGAGAGAGAGAGAGAGAGAGAGAGAGAGAGAGAGAGACCCCCACCAGATACATTACTAAAGTATGTGTGTGTGTGTGTGTGTGTGTGTGTGTGTGTGTGTGTGTGTGTGTGTGTGTGTGTGTGTGTGTGTGTGTGTGTGTGTGTGTGTGTGTGTCTTCATCTCCACTTTATGGCAAAAGTATGTGGACACCACTGTCCCCCTCCTTGACTTTTGATGAACCACGTGTCTCCAACACATCGGCTTCTTATAAGTGAAGACCAACATCATTTATTTCATCGAGGCCCTAACAAAACCTCCGAGCCACCGTCGTCATGGCAACACTAACGATCCTGTGGTCACGGTTGTGGTCCTCGCCTGGTTTGTTGGGTTTAAACGTCCTTTTTCCACCTTAATAACTGAGGTCAGGCCAGGTGGTTTGTTTTGACCCTCGTTGTCATGGCAACCACGAAAGACGTCACAGCGATGTGACGGCGGCTCACGTGAGGTCGTTCTTCCTCACGTATGGTCACGTGTTGGTGTTTCTGATCACTTCCATTTGTTGTTGATTGTATAAAAACGGATTGATCGACAGCTGAGACCATGGTTATGATGTCATCATCGTTGTCCACGTGAGCGTCTCCTCTGTTGGGGGATCAAAGGTCACCTGAGCGTAGAACTCACGGCGTCCAGGCCTGTTTTTTTTTCCTTTTGTCCTCTGAGAGTTTTTTTTTTTTCTTGACAGACGATGGATCTTCGCTTGAAGTACAGAAGCAGAAGTGGAGGTTCAGGTCAGAGCTGGTCCAGGGCGTCCTGCGTCTCCAGACGCTCGTATATTATCCTGAGAGGATCTCGGGTCCTCTCCGCGAAACCCCAAAATGAGAGAAAAACCCCACGAACATTGACACATTTATCTTTTCTCCTCCTAATTTGGAGGAGGACATTTCTTTTTTAGTAGACGCAATATTTATTCCCTCAGTGATCTCTATTTTTCCTTCTCGGCCCCTTGGTTCCAATAAAAAACAAATAAAAAATAAATCCATTCATTCAAATCCACATTTTCTCCATCAGCTTTTTGAACGTCTTCGTACGCTGTTTTCGCTCGAAGCGGAAACTGTTTTGGCGCCACAACAATATTTATTTGTTTTGCTCACAACAGTTTTTGTCTGCGACCCTGATGGTGGAAGTCCGCCGGTGACGTCCACCTAATTCTGGCCATATGGAGAATATATATATATATATATAAAATGTGTGTGTGTGTGTGTGTGTGAATTTGCCCTTGTGCGATTTGAGGCCCACATTGTGGTTTTCTCTTCCTCCCTACCAATTTTTCTCTGTCCTCCCCCCCTCTCTCTCCCTCTCTTTTCCTGCTCTTTCACCCTCCCTCGATCGCCCCCCCCCCCTTCACCGCTTTCTAAATTGCCTTTCACTCCCTCCTCCCCCCCCCCCCCCCCCCTCAGGAAGAAGTGAACAATATGACCTCTAGTCGCAGCGATAACATTCTCCCTCAGCCTCGGCTCTCCGTGTTCCTGAGGGATGACGGTGTCAGAGTGGAAAGTCGGGGTCACGCCGCCGCGTCTCATCATACGTGTTCTTCACCTCCTCACGTGTGTCACGGTCCGACCTGATGTGAGTGTTTTTTTTTTTTTGTCTTTTTGTTTTTTATTGTGAATCGCTAATAACTAAATGCAAATAGTTGTCATGTTCATTTATTTTAGTTAGACTTTCATTCGGAATTATTCTGCAACATTGTTCGCGCGTTTCACCAATTAAGTATAACGCGAGGAAATGGATTCCTCAGCGGAGAAAATCTCAATATTTATCAAATTGACTTGAAGAACCAGTTGTTTTAAAAATGCAACTCTTTTGAATTTGAATATTTAAATACCTTCATCTTTTGCTGATAGAACCGGTGGATACGGCGGTGACTCCATTTGGATCATTTCTTTAACCTCTTTCCTTGGCCGTCGTCACCATTCCATCGACCTCGCCGCTGTCGTGCAACGGAACGGGTTTCAGACGTAGCGCAGCTTGGATGGAGTTGAAGAGAAAAGGCCCAGAATGCATCGGAGATTTCCATCTTTGTAAGACACAGAGGGGCGAAACAGCTTTTCTCTTTTATATCTCGGGCGGCAGAAATCCGACGAGATGTGACGGCACTTGTTGACCCGTCGTGACTTATTCTGCTTTGAATTGTTCTTTTTGACGGATCCGGCCTCTGATCTGTGGACAAATTGCACGGTGGGATAAGTGGAATGAGCCCCGTGCTCTGCTGTCACTCTAAATGGGATCAAGTGGGTTTTTTGGGGGGGGAGAAACAATGGCTGAGCGAACCTCCACACACAACCTCAGAGTGTGGCAGGCTTCACTGATGCCTGACCCACACACACAGAGAATTGTGGGTAATCGGGTCCTGATGGACAATGGCACATTAATGCAGTGTGTGAGGTGTATTGTGCCCTGTGGCCATCCAGATGCACGGCTGGTGAGGCAGGTTTGGCGGCTTATGGCACGCACACACGCACACAGACCTGTCCGTCAAGTGAAGCGTGTTCCTGCCATCTCAGATCACATGATCTGACAGGCATGTTGCATTCTGTCACGCAATCATCTGATGGTTTTGTTCTCTTTCTCTCTCTCTCTCTCTCCCTGCAGGCTCGGACTTGAACAACCCGACTGTGCGAGCGAGCGAGAGAGAGAGAGAGAAGAGAAGAAGGATTCTTCTTTGATATACGCACAGAGGTAAAGGAGGGAAGGTCCAAAGAGAAGCAGTTATTCAGCGGGATGACAGATAGAGAAGGTCTGGCAGATCTGTGGCTCTGCACGTGTTTTTATTACTCTGCGATATCGCAGGGGACATAAATCAGCGCGCAGGGCTCAAACGCTGATAGATTTACACTTCTGTCCTTTCTTAATCCCTGGACCCGAAGAGAAACCATAAAGTTTGATGGCGCTCATAAAACCTTGAGATAAAAACAAGAAGAAAAGGAATAAAAGACAAATGATTCATGTGATAAATCATATGTACACGGATCAGCTGATTTACTGTTTGGAGGGCGGCATCTGATGTTCAGGAGGAAGATCTGGCGCCATCTTCTGTGTCAGACTTTTATCTGGGAAAGTGGGAGACCGAGCCTCCAAAAAAATATATATATATTATTATTACATATGAGGTTGCCTCTCATACGTATAGCGTTAAACTTGGCCAACGGTAATAATAACAGTTCATTTATGCATTTTGGTGGGAATTGTTTTCTAACAATTCTTCATTCCTGATAAAAAGTCAAATCTTGATAACCTGACAACTGCATTTAAATAGTTAAAAAAACTATTATTTATTATTAATAAATATTATTAATTATTTTATTTTTGCTACTATGAGCCTGTATAATAATTATGCATTTAGTGGATTATTAACTATATGGTTAACTATTTCAACCCAATTAATAACTAAATACCCAATATGTATAGTGTTAAATATACAATATATTTGATACCCGTGGTAATTAATCATCACAACTTATAGTTGAATTGCAAACAATTATGACTGTAGAATAACACAAAAGATGATGCGGATTAAAAGTGATCATTCTGACAAAAATGTCAGCATCAAATATGTTCATGTTATAGATAAGACACTTATTTGACGCAAAGTAAATGAAACACACATTTAAACCATCATCTGATAGGTGTATCGGAATATAATATTCATTTTACTAAATGTGACACCGTTTATTACTGTAATGTGTGAATAGTGATTTTTCAAACAAGGAAAAAAGCAACAATCAGTGTAATTCCATTTTCATAAATAAATCACATAACATGGTCAAATATCAAACCGTTGACATGGTGTGCAGATACAGTATATTCGTTTAACACAAAACTGTTCCCTCTTAATTCACAGTTATTGATTAGGAAACTATAACCAAGACCAATTGAGTTGCCATGACGACAAGTTTGTGAAGCAGCACATCTGGCGTCGTGACGGGGGTCAAGTGTTGAACCGAGTGAACTCTCTTCATTTCGGTTAAACGAAACGGTATCGAATGACATAAAAATATTTTTTTACTATCAACCATTACATTTGAGTGTTTTTGATTTGGCATCAACTGACCACCAAACATGTGACGTCCTCGTTTTCTCACATAAAATATAATTTTTCACATGTGAAGACTGATCATGTCGGCATATGATTCATCATATGTGAATAAGTGCTGTGTTTACGCGTGATAAACCACATGTGCCTGTACAATATATATATATATATATATATATATATATATATGAATGAATCACATGGAAAATGTTAACATGTACGACGCTGTTGAGTGCCATGTGTTTTCACATGTCATCACGCGTGTCCAAACAAACATTTATCACAATTGAAAATGGCGTTGCACTTATTGCGGCCACAATTGATTCTCTTTTTGGTTTAAATGTGGAAGGTCAATATTTAACATCTACAATTTTCAATTTTTGATCATTCTGCTGAGTTTCAAGATTGAATTGATAACATTTTACAAAATGGTGTAAAACATATTATTGTTTGGCCCAACTAAGACTTATAAACCCAATAATATTAAATATACAGTCGTTTAAATCTGTGGAGTAGGATATTTACTCATTGTTTGTTTACTGCTTATGATATATGGGGTTTCAATTGTAACATGATATTTTTCCCCTCATTTCCCGCAAATAATCCCTATTCTGTGTCACATGATTACAAATATTCAAATGTTGACCTTTTCAGGCTCTGACACTATTGTAGGTTGTTACAATGTTACAATTCTCCATCCGTGACCAAACAAAAGGCCTCGTCCTTTGTTCAAGTAAAAATCCAAATCCACTTTTAAAGCATATATAGATGTATAATATTCACTTAGAACCCAATGACCTCTGCAGGTGCAGCCCCAAGGTCGCCTGCATCGCTTCTCGTTACCACAGAAAAAAGAAAAAAAAATGCCACACCCCCCAACTTTAACACCTGATTATAATAAACATGCAGTGCGTTATGAAAAATAAAGCCATAAAATATCGAGATGCCGCTCTCCACATATCACCAGAGTTGTCACCACAACTAATAAATCAGCTACTTTATGGGATGTATTTGCACTGCAGGAGCACATCTGGGCCCAGTTTGGCGTATAAACTTGGCTGACACGACCTGTGGCGGGGCTCGAACATATATTGAAACCTTCTTGATGCCATATAAAACCACTTAATGCATCATTTCACATGCGTGCCACGTGGATTTACAGCAGTGAGAAAACACCCAAAGATTCTTTCTCCGGGGGTCTTAAAGCTTTGAGACTGATTTAAATAAAAAATGGCTTCTTTTTCATTTTACACAGAGCGTAGTGACGTGTCGGAAATGCGTGCGTGATGGAATCTGCATAGATCCGCACGAGAGGAATGAACTGTATGAAGCTGAAAGGCCCTGGTGTAATATGAACTTATATGTGAAGCTGAGTCATGATGTTTGTCCCATGAGGCGGGGGGGGGGGCGGGGGCCGAGGGGGGGGCCGAGGGTCACGCTGGACGCTCACGTGACCCTGGCCGGTGATACAGTGATTCTCGCCTTAATTCGGCAGCTTTGGCCATCAGAGCGAAGGAAAAGGCGATATTGCACAATCCAGTGAGTCCGCACAGCCGTGAACTCTGGCATACTTTTACGCCAACACACACGCGCTGGACTCTCGTTGTGTATGTGTGTGTGAACCTTGAAGTCCATCAGTGCACAATAAAATCTCAGTAGATTAAAAGCTAGGTAGGTAGTATATTATATGATTTCTAGATTTAGTTTTATATATATATAGTTTCATTTCTTTTTTTTTATTGGTTTCAACTCTTCTCCTGCTTCAGTTTACAGCAGATAATCAGGAAAAAGCTGAGATTACTGAACAACAATGCGCACAATTAGCTTTTAATGTGGTTAATCCTTTTGTGCATAAAATGTATTCCTGGGAAAAACTTCAGAACGAAGGAATTTGAACATAAAATCTCTCCTTGTACAACTAGAAATAACCAAAAAAGGAAAGCCTGTCACAGCTTACATATCAGTAGTTATGTAATTAGTTATGAATAATTTATTTTTGCAAAAGCTATAGATAAAAGCACTTGATTATCCCTGTATTTGATTTTTCTTTAAATATATCAGGATTCTTCAGAGTAACGGATTTTTTTTTTTTTTTTTACAGATCAGACCACCTGTCGGTCTACAGGTTCTGGTCCAGCCAGCGGATGTAGTTGTTCATGCTCCTGCGTCCGACCCCGGACGCCAACGGCCAGAAAGAGAACACCATGCAGCCGTGGAAACCGTCGTCATAGTGATCGCTGGTCACCGTGACGCCGGCGTCCCGCAGCCGCTTCACGTACATCAGCCCGTCATCCCTCAGCACGTCAAACTCGCACGTCATCACGTACGCCGTGGGCGTCCGACCCAGAACCGCCGGCTCCGCCAGCAGCGGCGCCGCCCTGGCGTCCATCAGCCCCGGCAACTCACCCGCCACCCCCGGCGACCCCGTTTCCTTGACGACCGGCCTGAAGTGCTTCTTGCGCTCATCCTGCAGCAGGGCGGTCCAGTCCAACTTGGCGCGCGCGTCGGCGCCAATGGCCGCCTGGTCCAGGGAGCTGTGGTTGTTGGCCAGCAGCAGCGGCACCAGCGCCGCGTCGGCGTCCAGGTACTGCAGCCAGAACAGGGCCATGACGGGCCGGCGGAGGATGGGCACGGCCCGGTTCTGCTGGTAGGACGGCGTGTGGAAGTCCAGAGCCTGCAGCACCGGGTAGATCAACGCCTGCAGCTTAAAGTCGACCGCGAGACTCCGGTCTGAGCTGAGCTGAGCAAACAGGTGAGAAACGGATCCAAAATATCAAGCTGTCACGGCCGGTCAATACTTCGACGTGCCTCGTCTTGAAAAATCCGTTTGTATAAATGCGTGCGCTAAGCGCCAAGGATTTCAATGATTCTGATGGCGTGTGTCGTACCGCAGCGAGATGTTGTTATTTCCCAGTCAGAAATATTTCAATTTCCACTCATTGTTTCTTTGAAATCTCCAGTGTTAAACGCCTTTGAAATATGAACGGAGCCCCACATGCTGAGCGGGGGTCTCTGCAGCGAGTATCTTCATCTGGTTTGTCGCTGGATCATAATTACAACCAGGCCCCCCAAAAAATGCACTAAAACCAAAACACAATTATTTGGTTAATGTTCTTTTCGATATTTATGCAGAATGTCGCTGCTCGTCATCGTGCTCCACAGATCTGTACCGTCCACGCCCCAGACATCTGTGGCGTGTGTTCCAGTGTGCGTGCGCTTGTGTCTGTGTTTGTGTGCGTTTGTCTGTGGGCTTGTGTATGTGCGGGTGTGTGCGTGCATCTGTGTGCGTTTACCTCCTGAGCCACGGCGGCGGCCAGGTTTCCCCCGGCGCTGTCTCCCGACACACACACCCTCTCCGGGTCGATGCTGTAACGCCGTAACACCTGAGCAGACAGGAAGTCGCGCGACGCCGCTAACGCATCGTTGTACTGATCCGGGAACACTGCCTCCGGAACAAGGCGGTAACTATGGCAACCAAACAACACCGTGTCACACATTGAATTGATCGATTGATTTAGGATGGATGGATTTTTGTTCAAATATTTGATTAACTTAAAATACTATTTGATGAATGATGATAATTCAATAATATCCTTTTATTGTAATTTAGAAACACGCATTATTTTGTAGAAACGTGACGCGTCTGAACTTACTCCACAGACATGACGACGGCGTCCAATTCCTCCGCCATTTTCCGACACAGAAGGTCATAGGATCGCATCCCTGTGGAACAAGTGAACTCAATGTGATAATTCATGTTTTTGTTTTAGCTGATACCAGGATTTTTTTTTTACTTCTTTACTTCATTTCTTGTTAGAATTGAACCCATCATTTTTAATAGGGCACAGATCATTTGCATGTATCTAACTGAGGCTTAAACTGAGTTCAATTCAAATGAACCATCCTGTTTTCCTGCAGCGTTCAGAGGTTGAGAAGCGACTCACGGCCGCTGAAGAGAGCCCATCCTCCTCCGTGGAAGTACAGCACTCCTCTCTTCAGCTTCTTGCCGCCCTTCGCCTGGAAGACTCGGGTGGGAACGCCGCCCAGCGCCGAGTCCGTCACGTGCACGGCGGGGCAGGAGCGCGGCTCCACCTCCTCCACCCAGGAGACGAAGCCGTTCAGCAGGTGGAGGCGATGACACACGCCCAGCGCGTGAGCCACGTCGCTCTGCAATCACACACACAGGCAATTAGGTCTTTGATTCATTCAGGACCCAAAATCGGAACGTTATAGACAGATATCACGTTTTATGATGTTAAAAGTTAAGGTGCAACTTGTTAAGGTGTAAAAGTGCACAAACTCAAAGGACCTGATATTTAGGGCTTTGTAAGTGTAAAAACCTGTTCTGGGCTTTAAGTCTTAAGTTCTGCCCAAACAGGATCAAGAAAAGCTTATTGTATGAGGAACGTTTTATGGAGAATGACTCTGGAATGAGTCCAAGGCCACACGCCTCGTATCAGTTACAGGTTATAGTCTCTAAAGGTCAAAGGTCATTTTCCTCATCATTGTGAACTTCTATCATGAACTTTACATATATTACATAACAGCTGTATTGACTCCTGTGTGGTATAAAGAGTATAAAAGAATCAAGTATCATATTGCTATTACAGTGCACTAACATGTCGTATGATAGTAATATCTGTACTATAATAT
Source organism: Colistium nudipinnis (assembly GCA_016785305.1). Taxonomy (NCBI): domain Eukaryota; kingdom Metazoa; phylum Chordata; class Actinopteri; order Pleuronectiformes; family Rhombosoleidae; genus Colistium; species Colistium nudipinnis. The sequence continues at coordinate 248,297 of JAFBJU010000773.1, forward strand.
AGAAGTATGTTAAATATTGCAAAGTACCAAAGTGAAGTACAATAGTAGTAATTGGTTTATAGTACATTCAATATATTACAGTACAGTGAGTAAACAGCAGTACTATATATGAGCATAGTAAAATACAGTAGTATGACATGATAATGTGGCCCTGACGTCATGACCTCGGTCTAACGCATCCATCACCTTGGTGTGTGTGTGTGTGTGCGTGTGTGGGACATCGCTCTCACCGCTCGCACGACGCTCCGGAACAGCGCGTCCAGCAACATCAGCTTCCACGGCTCATTGACGCCGCTCGGCAGCGGCAGGTAAACGTAGTAGGCGGCAGCGGCGAGCAGCAGCGCCCCGGTCACACGGAGCCTCATGACGGGGCAGCGGACCAGCCCGGACACAACCCACTGCCGGACTCACCGGAGCCACTGTCCCGCAGGTACCGGGCGGTCCCCCGCACCGGGAGAGGAGAGAGTCGGAGCCTTCAGAATAAAAGAAAAGAGTCATCGTGACTTCACAATGCGGACGGACAACAGGTCGAAAGCCTCTTGTTCTGAAAATACAAAACCGAAAGTATGGCAAGTGTTTCGTAATCTGGTATATTGAAGGGAAATGTAGTTTTTTCACACAACACGGACAAAACTCGTATTAGATCATATTTTCTTCACAAAACTGGTTTGAACCAAGATACGATAAGACATAAGATATGACTCAACATAGCCAGAAGGACTTTTTTGCTAGAGTACAAATAACTACTGTACAAAAGGTGAAAAAAGAGAAAAAACAACACTAATACAATTAGTTCTAGTTGGTGTTAACGCTTTGTGTGTTTTTTGGCCAATTAAAAAAATATATACATTTATTTTGGTATTTCTGTGTTTAGATTTGGTGAATATTAGTTCCTCTGTTGATCAGAGTGTGAATGAGGCTGTAAAGGCCAGATGGCTAGTTTGCCTTATTCATCATTTCCCAGTGTGCTGTTTCTCATGGAAACAAAATGACCCAACACAAATGTAGCAAAGCACAAAGTTTCTGTGCCTCTCAGTCAAACATTAGCGTTCACAAAGTAATGATGACCTGAACCAAGTATTGTAAATTAAAGCCATAATCTTGAACTCAAAATCCAACATGTTCTGTCAAGTGCATGAAATAATACGCAGTGCCTCATGAGCTGTGAAGATCTTTGTCTGTAGGGTGATTGTCTGCAGTTTTCTTGTTCTTCTCACTCATTGGACAGATAACTCTGCACACCTGCTTTAACGATTCACACCTGTGTCCAGTTCCATCGTCACAGGTGGCAGATTAAAAGGCTGCAGGTTTCCCCCTGGAGAATCACTGTCTTCAGGTTCAGCTGAGTGGTTCAGTTGGAGCTGCCAGAATCTTTTTTGCTCCTTGAGGGTGTGTGTCTGTGGTTTAAGCCATGGGGTTCCTTTACAGGTAAGATTTTTTTTTTTGGGGTTGTTTTCTTTGTCTTATTTCCATTGGGCTGACTCAATCCTATATTGACTTGTGCTCTTTCTAGATTGATGCTGTTGTCCCTGCTGGCTGATGGTAAGTGGACTTGGTTCGTGGAACCAGCTGCTCAGTTGAATGCATGAACTAAAATGTTGTTCAAACAGCTTTCAGTGGTGGATCTGTGAAGAATGGAGATGATGTTCCCCTGGAGGAGAATCAGCTGCTTTCATTTAAGCTTAAAACTGGAGACCAAGCTTCATGGAGCTCTGGACCACTTGGAATTGACTCAAGATCTAATGCAACTGAGGCAAGTATCTAACGCACACACCTGATTTCCGTCATTATCCTGAAGCTGAATCACGGCAAACAAATGGTGTTGGGAAATATTCATCAAGTTTTAATTTTCTTTAAAGTCACAGGTAGCGGAGGCTAATCATCTCCAGCAGCCACGGGGTCTCCTTCCGCCACAGTTGCCGCCACAACAACATGGCTACCGGCCCATGCATCCCCAGCTGGTGAATATTAATTTATGTGATATTCATTTGTGATTTTAAAAATGTGAATGTTGTTTTAGCTTAATATTCTATTCTTGGTTTACCAGCAAACACCTCAGGTGCCCCAGCAGATTCCGCAGCAAGCACCGGTGCCTCAGATGCCCGTTTACGAGCACAATCAGCTTCAGGTACCACAACAAGCACAGATGCCTGTTTACCAGCAAAAGCAGCCTTGGGTGCCCCAACAGATTCCCCAACAAGCACAGGTACCTGTGATGCCCGTTTACCAGCAGAAGCAGCCTCAGGTACCCCAGCAGATTCCCCAACAAGCGCAGGTGCCTCAGATGCCAGTTTACCAGCACAAGCAGCCTCAGGTGCCCCAGCAGATTCCCCAACAAGCGCAGGTTCCTCAGATGCCAGTTTACCAGCACAAGCAGCCTCAGGTGCCCCAGCAGATTCCCCAACAAGCGCAGGTGCCTCAGATGCCAGTTTACCAGCACAAGCAGCCTCAGGTGCCCCAGCAAATTCCCCAACAAGCACAGGTACCTGTGACTCCCATTAACCAGCACAAGCAGCTGCAGATTCCACAGATGCCTGTCTACCAGCGCAAGCAGCCTCAGGTGCCCCAGCAGATTCCACAACAGGCACAGGTACCTCAGATGCCTGTTTACCAGCAAAAGCAGCCTCGGGTGCCCCAGCAGATTCCACAGGTTCCTCAGATGCCTGTTTACCAGCAAAAGCAGCCTCGGGTGCCCCAGCAGATTCCACAGCAAGCACAGGTGCCTCAGATGCCCATTTACCAGCAAAAGCAGCCTCAGGTGACCCAGCAGATTCCACAACAAGCACAGATGCCTGTTTACCAGCAAAAGCAGCCTTGGGTGCCCCAGCAGATTCCACAGGTTCCTCAGATGCCCGTTTACCAGCAAAAGCAGCCTCAGGTGCCCCAGCAGATTCCACAACAAGTGCAAGATCCTCAGATGCCTGTTTACCAGCATAAGCAGCCTCAGGTGCCCCAGCAGATTCCACAGCAAGCACAGGTGCCTCAGATGCCAGTTTACCAGCACAAGCAGCCTCAGGTGCCCC
>JAFBJU010000773.1:251335-269049 GCA_016785305.1 Colistium nudipinnis
ACAACAAGTGCAGGATCCTCAGATGCCTGTTTACCAGCACAAGCAGCCTCAGGTGCCCCAGCAGATTCCACAGCAAGCACAGGTGCCTGTTTACCAGCAAAAGCAGCCTTGGGTGCCCCAGCAGATTCCACAGGTGCCTCAGATGCCAGTTTACCAGCACAAGCAGCCTTGGGTGCCCCAGCAAAACAAAAGGCCAGTTTACCAGCCTAAGAAGCAATTTCAGGTTCCCCAGCAGCTCAAGATGCCAGTCTACCAGGCCCAGCAGTGGCTCCAGGTCCCCCAGCAGTTCAAAAGGCCAGTCTACCAGGCCAGGCAGCAGTTGCCTCGGGTTCCCCTGCAGTTCCACCAGGTCAAGCAGCCATTTCAGCTGCCACAGAGGGCTGGTTACTAATTCAAGTGGCCAGAACTTCCATGGCAGCCAAATTAAATGTTCCCATTATATATGTGAAAGAAGCCTCCTGCTTAAAAAGACCATGGATCTTTGGAAGACTGCTTCCAGCTGAGCTATTGTAATGTCAAATAAAAAAATAACTTTATTTTGTCTAAGGATCTTTTTGGAAAACAATTGCTGTTATGTCAATACTTATTTGCTCTGACTTTAAACAGAATTTAAAGCACTTGCACACTTTAACCAAAGCTGTAAATAGATGCATCAAGCTTGACACTAATGCCAGTTCCATGCCTGCAGTGATCTTGTATTGCATTGGTGTTTCTTCCTTGACCTGCCATCAAAAAAAACTAAATTGTTATTGCACACGCTTCTGCTCAAAACAGGATGTTAAATAATTGTGGTAAACTTGAGCTGCAAGAGTAAGGTTACTGCATTTTCAGATTAGTTTGTGTGACAGGGACACTGGGGTTGGTGTGTCCATATGAAACTCATGCTTTCTTCACAAAACTGATTTTAACCAAGAAATGATATCCAGAAGTTTTTGCCAGAGTACAAGGAACTGTACAATTCAAAGGTGCTAAGTACAGCGGAACAAATACAAAAAACTAGTACTAATGCAATTAGTAGTTGAGTTGGTATGAATGAATATTAGTTCCTCTGTTGACCAGTTAGAATGTATGCCTGAGGCTGTAAAGGCCAGAAGACTAGTTTGCCATATTCCCCATGGTGTTGTTTCTCAATGAAAATAAAATGACAACACAAAAGAAGCAAAGCCAAAGGCATCACAATGGGGCAGGCAAACTAGGCAATTGCCTAGGGCCCCAAGCTAGAAGGGGGCTCCTAAAAACGGCTGTTTACATTGGTCCACAGCAACGACAACCTGAGCCGGCCCCCATGAGGGGGCACTGCAATGACACATTCAGGAACCCCCTTATAGGGGGCCCCCATGGTACTTGCGCACTGAGGCCCCCGGAGTCCCTGTGCAAAGCACAAAGTCCAGTTTCTAAACATTAGTGTTCACAAAGTAATGATGACCTGAACCAAGTATTGTAAATTAAAGCCATAATCTTGAACTCAAAATCCAACATGTTCTGTCAAGTGCATGAAATAATACGCAGTGCCTCATGAGCTGTGAAGATCTTTGTCTGTAGGGTGATTGTCTGCAGTTTTCTTGTTCTTCTCACTCATTGGACAGATAACTCTGCACACCTGCTTTAACGATTCACACCTGTGTCCAGTTCCATCGTCACAGGTGGCAGATTAAAAGGCTGCAGGTTTCCCCCTGGAGAATCACTGTCTTCAGGTTCAGCTGAGTGGTTCAGTTGGAGCTGCCAGAATCTTTTTTGCTCCTTGAGGGTGTGTGTCTGTGGTTTAAGCCATGGGGTTCCTTTACAGGTAAGATTTTTTTGTTATTGGGTTGTTTTCTTTGTCTTATTTCCATTGGACTGATTCAATCCTATATTGACTTGTGATCTTTCTAGATTGATGCTGTTGTCCCTGCTGGCTGATGGTAAGTGGACTTGGTTCGTGGAACCAGCTGCTCAGTTGAATGCATGAACTAAAATGTTGTTCAAACAGCTTTCAGTGGTGGATCTGTGACGAATGGAGATGATGTTCCCCTGGAGGAGAATCAGCTGCTTTCATTTAAGCTTAAAACTGGAGACCAAGCTTCATGGAGCTCTGGGCCACTTGGAATTGACTCAAGATCTAAAGCAACTGAGGCAAGTATCTAAAGCACGCACCTGATTTCCGTCATTATCCTGAAGCTGAATCACGGGAAACAAATGGTGTTGTGAAATATTCATCAAGTTTTAATTTTCTTTAAAGTCACAGGTAGCGGAGGCTAATCATCTCCAGCAGCCACGGGGTCTCTTGCCGCCACAACAACATGGCTACCGGCCCATGCATCCCCAGCTGGTGAATATTAATTTGTGATTTTAAAAATGTAAATGTTGTTTTGGCTAAATATTCTATTCTTGCTTTACCAGCAAAAGCCATCTCAGGTGCCTCAGATGCCCGTTTACCAGCACAAGCAGCCTCAAGTGCCCCAGCAGATTCCACAGCAAGCACAGGTGCCTCAGATGCCCGTTTACGAGCAAAAGCAGCCTTGGGTGCCCCAGCAGATTCCCCAACAAGCACAGGTGCCTCAGATGCCCGTTTACCAGCACAAGCAGCCTCCGGTGCCCCAGCAGGTTCCCCAACAACCTCAGATGCCAGTCTACCAGGCCAAGCAGCAGCTTCAGGTTCCCCAGCCCAAGAGGCCTGTTTACCAGGCCAAGCAGCAGCTGCTTCAGGTACCCCAGCAGCTCGAGAGGCCGGTCTACCAGGCCAAGCAGCCGCTTCAGGTTCCCCAGCCCAAGAGGCCTGTCTACCAGGCCAAGCAGCAGCTGCTTCAGGTACCCCAACAACCTCAGATGCCAGTCTACCAGGCCAAGCAGCAGCTTCAGGTTCCTCAGCCCAAGAGACCTGTCTACCAGGCCAAGCAGGAGCTGCTTCAGGTACCCCAGCAGCTCGAGAGGCCGGTCTACCAGGCCAAGCAGCAGCTTCAGGTTCCCCAGCCCAAGAGGCCTGTCTACCAGGCCAAGCAGCAGCTGCTTCAGGTGCCCCAGCAGCTCGAGAGGCCGGTCTACCGGGCCAAGCAGCAGCTTCAGGTTCCCCAGCCCAAGAGGCCTGTCTACCAGGCCAGGCAGCAGCTGCTTCAGGTACCCCAGCAGCTTGAGAGGCCGGTCTACCGAGCCAAGCAGCAGCTTCAGGTTCCCCAGCCCAAGAGGCCTGTCTACCAGGCCAAGGAGCAGCTGCTTCAGGTACCCCAGCAGCTCGAGAGGCCGGTCTACCAGGCCAAGCAGCAGCTTCAGGTTCCCCAGCCCAAGAGGCCTGTCTACCAGGCCAAGCAGCAGCTGCTTCAGGTACCCCAGCAGCTCGAGAGGCCGGTCTACCGAGCCAAGCAGCAGCTTCAGGTTCCCCAGCCCAAGAGGCCTGTCTACCAGGCCAAGCAGCAGCAGCAGCAGCTTCAGGTACCCCAGCAGCTCGAGAGGCCGGTCTACCAGGCCAAGCAGCCAGTTCAGGTGCCTCAGAGACCTGGTTACTAATTCCAGTGGCCAGAACTTTCTAATCAGCCAGACTGTATTTTGGCGCAACCCTGGATCCTGTGATGCATGCAAAAGAAGCCTCAAGCTAAAAAAAAAAACTGCCTCAAAGACGACTGATCCAACGAACACCTGAAGTATCAGTTTCCACCTCAACTGTTCCTGGATTTTAAATGGTTATTTCATGCTTGTCCTGATTCTGCAAAGACCTGGAATTCAAATGGTGAATTATTTACTTTTATATTATCTTTCCTCCCCCCCCCCCCCCCCCCCTTTTTGTTTTACTCTTACTATGTTGTTGTTTCAGGCACTGGATACCATGGATGCTTTGAAGACTGCTTCCAGCTGAGCTGTTGTAATGTAAAATAAAAAAATATATGTATATCTTTTGTCTAAGGCTCTTTTTAGAAGACAAGTTACCACAATACTATTTTTCTGACTTCAAACCAGTGAAAAGCACTTGCACACTTTAAACTAATGCCTGTTCCATGCCTGCAGTGATCTATGTGTTTCTTGAGTTGTCATTGAACTTCTTATTGCACACTTCTGCTCAAAACAGGATGTGAAATCATTGTGGTAAACTTGAGCTGCAAGAGGAAGGTTCCTGCATTTTGAGATGTAGTTAACAGGGCCATGATCTTTGTTCCACACCCTTAATCTGCACTGACATAGTTAGAGAATATAATGTGGTCCCATAAACTAAACATGAGCTATTTTTTTGTCTGATCTGTAGAACTTTCCTTTACTTTGGTCTTTAAGGGGAATTGCTGGCTAGCTAAGAGCACACTGCTAAGGAATGGTTGACCTTCCTTCAGTTATCTACATGACCCTGAATAAATCTTGGTTGTTGTGGTTACTGCTAATGATAAAGGGGCCCTGTTCCATACAGCAGCTAAGAAATGGATTTTGTGACCTGACTTTGACTTTTCCGCAGAGTCTTACCATGAGGCCCCCTGAACGGATGAGGGTACATTCTACCTGAAAAGATCAATCTAACGCATGAAAGGCACCCAGTGATGTGTTATAACAGAGGTCTGACTTCATTTCACTAGTTAACCTTAAAATAGCATCATCTGCTGGAAGCAAACTGATCTTATTTAAAAATGTTGCAAAGTAACATTTTAATCTCAAATTAAAATCTCAATCTAAAATTGTTTTAAGTGCATTACATTTCTGTGAATTAATGAATTAATGTGGAACATATATTTTACATCAGTCTGAAGATACAATGTTTCTGATGTTGACTTTTGATATATAAAATGTAATATTTTTGAACTTGAAACCTTTGTATTTAAAATCGAACCTAATTATGAATATTACCATTGCATATATATATATAATATATATATATATATATATATATATGAAACGTTGTCTAGTTTAATATTGACATTTTAAAAATAAAACACTAACACATTTTGATTATACAAGTTTATTAAAATAGGGGCCATTCCACATCCCCGCCGCTAGAGGAGCTGTTATAAAACATAAGCACTACACGGAAGATGAAGAACATTTAACAAACGACTGTTGCCTTGCTGCTCCAATCAGATTACAGAACGTGAAAGTCACGGCCAATCGGATAACCCCATCCAGCTCCTCTGGGCGGTACCGGAAGTATGCGCAGAGAAGCGTTGTGTTAGCAGTGTGTTAGTTTGTCCCCTTCCTTTCGGCGTCGTCTTTAAAGCTTTTATCAGCTGTTGGACCAAACTATCTTTACATTTGCTGTAGTTTTGTTTAAAGTCTGACCGGTGGTTTATTGTTATATTTGTTAGAATCCTCCTCGGGTAAGTTTGGAATCCGCTCTGCTCTGTTAGCTAGTAATGCTAGCAGCCGGCAGGTGATCAACAGATTCAAACCTTTCCTCCGTGTGTGGGGATTTAACTTCCGTTTAATGACGCCTGTCCCCCGCGTGTCCCCCTCAGGCTGGTCATGGGTGAGGTGGAGCTGTCATGTCGGGCCTTTGTGAAGATGTACCTGCACGCCTGCCTTTTCCCCCGGTGCAGCATCAACGGCCTGCTGCTGTCCTCCGGGCCTGCGGGGGGAGCCGTGTGCGTCACCGACTGTGTCCCGCTGCTGCACTCACACCTGCCGCTGGCCCCCATCACTCAGCTGGCCCTCACACAGGTAAGACCCCCGGTCCCTGCAGTGCCCCTTGCTGCTGCCGGTTCTGGTGTAAATCTCCCGTCTCATTTTCACACAGAAACATAAACTCCATCATCACTTTCTATTCATGTGAGTTTGAGCTTGTTGTCCTGCAGCTGTGAATTTGATGAGTGAGAGGAAAATAAATCCTCTGAATGACCTGGAAACATTTGCACCGTATCATGTGACCATTCTCTGCAACCGTAAAAGAAAAATGCATTTGGAGGCATTTATGAGTTAGTTAGTCAACGGTCAAAATGGAAATGACTCAGTAAATGCTTTATTGAATGTCAAATCCTTTCGTGCAATATCAAGTTTTCACGTGTAATTTCTCTGAAGAATATACATAGTCATTTTAATTTCAAGTCAAATGTATGAATAATGCTGAATAAAGACATTTGTAAATGGACTTCATTATGTTCCAGAGGAGAAACAATGCCGGTGTTTCTTTTTCAGGTGGACGTTTGGTGTTCACAGACGCAGCAAAGGATTGTGGGTTATTATCAAGCCAACGCCTGTGTGTCAGACAGCAGGTGAGTGTTTAGCTCCGTCACGCCTAATGGATTTCAGTCAAACTTGAACATTTGCTGAATGTCTCCTTTTTCCACCCAACAACAGCCCAACGCCGTGTGCACTGAAGGTAGCTGATAAGATTGCTGAGCAGTTTGACAACGCCGTTGTGTTAATGGTGAGTAGAGAATAAAAAGAGAGGATGCTCTTGATGTTTTTTTGAGAACGTGTTCATTTATTTTGATGTTGTTCCATAGCTCGATGGCAGCAAGATGTCTCCAGACTATCGGGTTCCTCCCATCGTGATGTACGAACGCAAAGATTCACGCTGGACGCTCAAAGACAAACACACGTAAGAGGCGCCTGGTGTGACAGGTTTATTATTATTATTATTAATATACATTGGTATAATTTTGTTTTGTGAATTGCATTGATTTTCTTTTTTTTTGCTTGTCGTCTTCCTCAAACCTTCCTGATGAATAAGTGTCATCACTTTAAATTCATACACATTATACAGTAATGACCTAGATCACAAATGGTCCGTTTTAAGAAGATCTGATTTATTACAAATTGTGCATTGTTGTATACAATTTAAAATGAATAAGGTTAAACTTCCATCCACGCTCTCTCGTGGACATCCTCTTGTTTAAAATGTCCCCTGCGTCCTTTATATCCACCATGTCCAGGATAATGCTGAGACAGTGGGAGGAGACCCGGGCCATAGCCACTCAGATGCTGGAGTCGGACGATCACCTGCTATTGGTGGACTTTGACAGTCACCTGGATGACATCACAAAGGACTGGACCAATCAGAAACTTAACACCAAGATAGCAGAGTTGGCCTCACCGGCCAACGGGAACATTTAGACTATTAATGCTCGGACCCGACTTCAGGAAGACGTTTTATTTGTAATGCATCTTGACAGAACACGGACATAACATAGAACAATAGAATACACTTAAATATGAACATAGGTAAAGTTAGATAGACAGCCCCCCCCCCTCTCTCCAGTACAAAAACCCACCTTAAAAAAACAAACTTGAACTCTTTCCAAGAACCAGAGTTGAACAAGACAAAAGAAACCTCACCGAACCAAAGACCTGCAGCCAGCGCTGGTTTGTTGAAGCTCAAAGTGTTTTCGGTGGGCTTTCGGGCTGATGGTCCTGCACCACTGGACAGGAGGTGCTCACACGGATGGGCCCTCGAAATGTGGGATCAGGGGCCTCGGTTGAAAGTTCGGTGAATTATCGAGAGCTTCAGCAGACCCAACTCGCCGCAGGTCTATACGTTTCTGTTCTTTTCGTTGACTTCTTCGGATCGTGAACAAAAAAAAAAAACCCCATCTTAAAAACCACGTAACTTTCCAAAAAAAAACTTGAGTTTCTCCGCCGGAAATCCTAGTCGTGGTTGTGTTCTAGTTTCCATGTAACAATGATAGCGATGATTTCTAAAGATGCACTGAAAGGATTTCTAACACAGGGGATGGATGGGCACTGCCTGTCTCATCTTTTTATCTATTAAAGAAAAAAAGAATCCAACTACGTTTGTACGTACATTTCTGTCCATGAAAAAGAAAAAAACGGACGTGCCATGGAAGTGAACGGACGGAGCTGCGTCACACGGCAGAACTTCCTGAACTACACAATATTTGTATAATATGTTTCCCTCCATTCTACGGTAAAATGAGTATCTGACTTGTTTCTATAGTGCTGATTGATAAGCGTGATTATAATCTGTGGATTAAAGCTTTAAAACTGCAGGTGAGCAAACTTAACTTTTGTTCCCTCTTAAAACAACATTTGTGAACACTTTGATTGTGTCTGGTCCTGATGATGTCATGGTTTGTTGTTTTTTTTTGTGTGGTTCTGATCCACAGGTTTGGAGCACATTTAAAGTCGGTGCTGGTTTGACATGTAGTGCTTCAGGCCATAGACGGATCTCCACCAGAACTACGCGACGTCCCTCAGACTGAAGGTAACGTATGTTAAGTGCTTGAAGTTTTCTTCTCTGGTGCCGTCTATTCGGTCTCGAATGATTCATTCAATAGGTCATGACCTCACAAACTAGGGAATGTGTCTGCCCGATACAGTGATTTATATAGGGGGCGCAGTGAGGCCGATGTGCTCGTACGTCCCACAGGTGCTGCTCGGAGGCACGGCCACCAGGTTCAGGGTGATTTCTCCCAGTGGAGACTGGCTGGCCAGAGACTGGAGGAAGTTGATGGACTGAAAGATGGACTCGGTGTTCTGGACCTGCTGTTCCGCCCACGGCAACGTGATCTGCAGAGGAGAGACAGGCAGGTGAATTCACACATGAAACATCACAATACAGTCCTGGACTGGAACTCCACGCTTGACTTTTGTGTTACCTCCCAATTTTCTGCTTTTGTCATGGAAACGTTCCTTGTAAAGCAAGCTGGTGTGCAGTTTGAGGTTAATCTGTGTAGATGCAGAATTGTGTGTTCAATCGACAAAAAAAAGAAACACACACACATTGTCCTCAATAATCCACAGCTCAATGCCAGATCTTTTTTTTAATTATGAAGAAAATGTTCATGAAATTAACTGGATGATAAAACCTTCATCAAATCTTGGGTCTTAAATACATTAATGAAAGTGTATGTAAATATAAATACTACATTCAAATCAGCTTAGTCATTATTAATAACTATATAAAATCACTTTGAACAAGAAAAAAAAGAATATATTGTAAAAAATTAATAAGTTTGAGGTCAGATATTAACCATCTGTGATTAGATCATTTAAATGACTCAATTGAACAAAAGCAGAGCGGGACGCCAGGAAAAAAGGTGTTAATTACTCACAGAAAAAAATCAGACACATTCACCGTAGTTCAGGGAAAAATAAATAAGCTGAAGCAGGAAATTTTGGAGGTCAAAGTAAAGGTCCAGGTCAGTGTCTCTTTTTTTTTTAAAGTTGTGCATTTAAGTGTTTTCATTGTAAATCAACCTGATGAGAGAGAAATGTAGATGTGACATTTTTTAGTCTGTTTTAAATGTTTATTTAATGTTTTTAAGAACAACAAACTCGCGACACTTTACCTGAACGATGATGAGCTTCTTGGTCGGGTCCTCGGCGTTACTCAGCTCTTCTCCAAAACACAGCGTGAAGCCGCACTGAGGCGGCGCGCCTCCATTCGAACAGTAGTGATCCAGCTCTGCACAAGAGGAGGAAAAAAAAAACAACAGCGTGATGGAGTCCAATGAGAAGAGGAAACTGGAAATTGGAGGAGCTGTCTGCGCTCTCCTCACGTTGCTTGAAGGCGTCCCTGCTGAAGAGCAGCACCGGCTCCGTGTTCCTCTCCATCTTGTGGAGGCCCGGCGCGGGGGTGTGCGGTCCGGTCCAGAAGACGCGGCCCTGGCAGTACCTCCGGGCGTAGACGCCCTGCTGCGTGGAGGTCAGCACCACGCCCTTTTCCATGAAGGGCAGCAGCGTGAGCAGGCCCTGCAGCTCCGGGCCGGCCGGCAGCGAGCAGGGCGGCTCCGGCAGGTGGACGCGCGGGAAGCGGCCTTTCAGCACGGCCGGAGTGGGCGGAGCCTGGGAGGACGGCAGGTACGTGATCCGCACGTCGGTGCTGTGGATCTGCCGTCTGAGAACCTCGTGGCCCAGGTAGTGAACGGTGATGCTGAAGGAGTCCTGGACTGGAGGCGAGGACGCAAGAGGACGGGACAGTGAGCCTTTTTTTCAACTCAAATTGAAAAGTGGGAACAGCTGTTTTTTATTTTATTACCGTCCTGCTGAGCAGGGACGCTCTCCTCGATCCGCACGTCCAGCCGGATCTCGTCCACCACTGCGAGAGACAAGACAGAGGTCAAAGGTCAGGGCCAGGAGCACAGACCTTCAGACTTCCACTCCTGTTGTTCAACTCACTGTGTGTCTGAATGACGTTGGTGGTGGTGCTGTGCAGAGGAGACTCCGCCCTCTGGACCGGGACGTCACTCTGCAGCGGAGCGTCCTCCGCACCCTGACAATCAGAGATGCGAGCAAGAGACATTTTTTTTTTGTCCCACCCTACAGAGTCCTGACAGAAAACGACTCCCACCAATGAAAGGGCTATTTCGTTTTTTGCTTCCTGACTCACCAGCTGAGACGTGACCTCCTCCGTCTTTATCTGCTTGACCCGACTGACCTCGTCGTTATCTAATCCGCTGCTCCTCTTTTTCGACTTCCTGCTCTTTTTTTCTCTGCTTTTCTTCTCGGGCACCGACATCCCTGAAGAGACGGGGGGGGGAAAAAAAAACAAGAACAAGATCGTTCAAAAAATAGAGCTTCAGAAAAACACACGTGGACCAGGGCGGCCTGGACGGTGAGGCCTCGGCAACGTTTTATGTTAAATCGCAGTCAGAGTTGTTATTCTTTTCACTCTGTCACCATCCCAGCCCTGCAGGTACATTTGTATAAAACAAATGCGATGTCAAGTGAAAAGGGGAAAAAAAAAAAGATGGATTATAAAACGGAGACAATTTCCAAGTCAATCACAGACGAGCGTGAACAGGAGTTATTGTGTAAAAGGTGGAGTGGTGTTTACGAAATGTGTGACATTGTGTAAGGTTTGGAATCACTTCAGTATTACCGATAACGACAAACCCCCGCACGCAGTGTGTGAGTCGGGATTATTTTTACACTTTCGGTCCACTTTGTGCGACTATGACCTTATTTGCAGTTATTGGGCAACAGGAAATGTACAAGGAAAAAGAAATGATTGGTGATTACTTGATAACGTCCTACACTAAACAACAATCTCTGACTGTACAGCTGCTGAGTGGCTGTATTTAACGGCATGTGTTGATAAGGATCAGATATTAATAGACAATCTTTTTTTTTTTTTTTTTTTTCCCTCATGGCGATGACGACGACTTGCTGGGAGACGACAACCTTCTGAACATGTTCAGCCGGTCGGGACTGTGGCATCGTGACGTCAAGGTTGATTGTTCGACAAACGGGTAACGCACAACTTTGTTTTATATATCGTGAAATGCTACGTTGCAAATCAATGGAAACAACCGGTAAGCACAGAAGAGCTGAAACATGCAGATTCGACTGAAGGTGGCCAATCAATGAATTGAAAGAACAAATGAACTCAAATCGCTTAAAATTCGAATTAAACTGCTCGGCGAAATATTTCCTTCATATGTTTCCAAATTCATCAAATAAAAATAAATCATAATCATAAATTAAAAACCAAAGGTGCTGATCACTTTACAATTATTTCAAACTTTAGTTCAATTATCTTCTCGACATCTAAATGAATGAATTTATTCTTTCGGCACAAATGTATTCTCGTCATTATTTCTTATTAACTGGTCTGTTATGTTTTGTCTGATCAACAAACTAAACCCAAAATGGAAAAAAATATCAGAAAATGATGACATGAAATAAAATCCTCACATTTAAGAGCCTGAACCCAGATAATGTTTTATTTTTGGTATATACATTTAGAATGAGGTATTTTTGTGCTTTCTTGTTCAGGCCTAATCTAATAATAATAGTAATAATAATGAGTCAGATTGATAGTTGTGAGGGTTTCAATTTTTTTCTGGTTTGTGAAAGAATGAACTGGGATATAATATATGGCTGAACCTGTGTGGGGACACTGGGACCAGCTGAGATTAGATAAGTGACCTGGACTTGAACGAGCCGTCTCTTAAAGACACAGATGCTCAGATTTGTGTTCTCTGGCTGCACAGCATGACCGTAAGAATAGGAATGTCTCTGTGTCTGTCTGATTGTGGACGTGTGAACGCGTCTCACCCTGCTCGCTGAACGGCACCAGCCGGTAAACCTTGTATGGCTCCGAGATGTCCAGCTGGGCGCGATCCGGGGCCTCCTCAAACTCTGGACTCTTGTTGAGGGCGCAGCGCAGCCGCGTCTTCCAGGACGCCGGGTTGTCCTGCTCCTCCTCTGTCAGCTTCCCTTTGAACTCGGCCCACGCCTGCGGGGGAGGGAGCACACATGTTTCGGTGGTTGGGGTTGTTCAAGGCCATGCGGCCGCAGTGAGCGAGTGAGGGAGGGAATGAGATCGCGACCTTAAAGATGGCGGCGTCCTCGTCTTTGCGGAAGTCCTGCTTGCCGGCGTGTTTCCACGGGATACGGAACATGGTTTTGGCCTCGTCGTCCCACACCAGTCCCGGATATTTCCCACTGCTGACCTGCAACAGTCCAACACAGACGTATTTGTCTCCTTTGGCAATGTCTCTCATTGTCTGTCCAACGCAATTTGCATTTATCATATTTTTAAGGGCTCATTTTCTAAGAATGAAAAACCAAAAACAACCAAATATTTATTAATTCCGGCATCGGATGAAATCTGAGGATAAAATAATTGATCTGTGTTTTTTTTTTCTATTATCTATTATAATATATTATATATTTTTGTACTTTAACTCGCACAAAACAAGCAGTTTGAAATAATCACCTTTGGCATTAATTTTTTTTTTATAAATGATCAGAAAATGCAGCTTCTGTCAATCAGACCAATCAGAAACAATGAAACAAAAAGCAAGAAGTCATTTATGTTGTCAATTTTAACGTTGTTTGGACCAGGATTTCGATGACAGGTGTGTCATAAACTAACTTATAACCAATTAGTTATGCAGAGCTGTAAAATAAACCTGGACTTCAAGACTACTTCAGACTACGCATTGTATAATCACAAACTGTGATTATACAATCAGTATATCGATACAATGATCCATTTTAGTATTAGTTTGAATTGTTCTTATTTATTATAATTGTTATTTTTTGCCATCTTCAGGAAGGTCTGCATTTCTCAAAGGTCGTTTAAGGACACGTTGACCACTATAACTTTGGATCGGCTACAAAACAAACTTAACGATAAACACTCTATCTTTTACACGCACGCACACACATACTCTATCTCTCAGACACACACCCGCTTCTCTCTCTCTCTTTTTCTCACACACACACACAGGCTCTCTCTCTCTCTCTCTCTCGATCTTCTACACACACACACACACGCACACACATACTCTATCTCTCAGACACACACACGCTTCTCTCTCTCTCTCTTTTTCTCACACACACACACACAGGCTCTCTCTCTCTCTCTCGATCTTCTACACACACACACACACACATACTCTATCTCTCGCAGACACACACTCGCTTCTCTCTCTCTCTTTTTCTCACACACACACACAGGCTCTCTCTCTCTCTCTCTCTCGATCTTCTACACACACACACACACGCACACACATACTCTATCTCTCAGACACACACACCCGCTTCTCTCTCTCTCTTTTTCTCACACACACACACAGGCTCTCTCTCTCTCTCTCTCGATCTTCTACACACACACACACACATACTCTATCTCTCGCAGACACACACTCGCTTCTCTCTCTCTCTTTTTCTCACACACACACACCTGTTCTACGATCCAGGAACGCAGTCTCCGGGTGCAGCGCGTTCTTCCCGCGGCCATGACTGTGTAACAGTTACAAAAAGGAGAAAAAAACACACACACACACTGACTCAGACAAACCTACAACATTTCCTCACAACAACACTATGTGGCCACAACAGTACATCGTTATATAATATGAGATCAAATCGCCCGTTCGATCGATTTCCTGTTTGTATACGTGTCTCTTCATCCGAACAAACACAACAACACACAAATCTACTGAACTTTAAACAAAGTCTGGTTTGACAATTATGTTTGAATGTTAAAAAAAGACAACGTTTCCTTACCTCAGTCTGTGTGTTTCCTCAACAGTCTCTCTCTCTCTCTCTCTCTCTCTCTATCTCTATCTCTATCCACACACTGACTCGCCTCTTCTCAGAAATCACGTGACTTTACGGAACCGCTTCGCCGCTTCACCACCAGGGGGGGACAACGGGCACACACACTAAATACAAGATATTAAAAACACTTAAGGGATTTCTGTGTCTAGTCTGTTTATATACGATTAAAATGCAGGCACTTGTACATTTTTTTGGATTTTCTTCAAGCTCTGGTTAAAAATGATGATGAATGATTTTTTTTTTTTTTTTTAGGACCACAGATGGCAAGGTTCTCCCAGGCCCAGGTCAACTGGAGGAAATGGCACAGGACTCAACAGGTAATTATACACACACATACACAGAGTGGTCATCACTTGTGCCAGACTTGTATTTTTTGACATACTATAATTTCACAATTTTTACATATTTTCTCACACTTTTGACCATTTTGAGTGAGTGCTGCCAGAGAAATGGGAGTCGGTCCTCTGGGGTTTTCAGGGACCCCAAACGCGCTGGTCTTGGTCTTGTGTGGCTTGGAAGTCAGGTGTGGGTGTAAGCACAAGATACCTTTGGGCTTCTTGGAAGTTCACCCACTTCCCGATATTGGTCCAATTTTGGACGACATACTAGAAATGCTCTTTGTGTCTTGTTTTTAGGACCAACGATTATGAAGTTCTCGATGGCCTGAATAAACTACAGATCCCGGTCCGGAGAGTGAACGTCGATCAGACAGTTCAGGTAGTTATTTAAACAAACACACTGTTTTTATGCATCTTTTGAGTTTTTTTTATTTATTTTTGACCTTTTTGACCGACATAAGGCTATTGTAAGGCGTTTTTTGTCAAGTTTTGACGACATGCTATACTATTAGGTTTTCGCGTCTACCCTTTCAATGCTTCACGAGCTTCAATGCTTTTACATTTTTTGACTTTTCGGCTAACATAAGGTAAGTACAGATTTAGGCGTTTTCTTTTCAAATTTTGGCCGACCTGCTATACGATGACGTTTTCATTATTTTTTTCCACCTCTACCATATTTTCTTTCCCTTCGGATGATAGCGTGCACGTTTCAAGTGTTTATAATAATATTATTTTTTTTTTTCAGGTTTGTGCAGTTCTCAGAGGCCTGTGTCAACTCGAGGACATCTTAAAGGGCCCACAGGTACCTACACACATCTAAGAGTAATACACTACATACGTACTATATTGTGACGTTTTTTAATCACATCTTTTGAAAGACATTCGACTTTACTTGCTGTTTTTTTTGGAAGATATACTAATATGTATCTTGTTTTCTGTTTTTTTTCAAGGTTGTCAAGTTCTCAGAGGCCTGCGTCAACTCAAGGACATGGTACAGGACTAACCAGGTAATTATATACACACACACACACACACACAAAATATATTAGAATAATTATATTATTTATTGAGTTTGAAACTTTTATACATGTGACACTGAGACATTGAATACACTGTTCAACATTTTACTTTAACTAATAATGTATCTTGTTTTCTGTTTTTTTTCAAGGTTGTCAAGTTCTCAGAGGCCTGCGTCAACTCAAGGACATGGTACAGGACTAACCAGGTAATTATATACACACACACACACACACACAAAATATATTAGAATAATTATATTATTTATTGAGTTTGAAACTTTTATACATGTGACACTGAGACATTGAATACACTGTTCAACATTTTACTTTATATTTTTTTGCCAAATATCTCAACATTTTTCTGATAAAGGAATTTTAACATACATTCAGTGCACAAGATAAATCATCACTTATAAGATTTAAGTACAAATCCCAAATACATTCCTTTCCAACAGTTTATGATAAAGCTCAGACCGTCTCAGCGAGACGCAGGAGAAAATAACAAAGTTCCGTTTCTCCTCGTGATTTTTGATCGACAGACAGTGTGAGAAATGATTCATGTTGGAGAACAAACAAGAACAGAATCACACTCAAACGATCAGAGTGCAGATCATTGGATGTTTCCTGTCAGAGGGATCTTTTTGTTGCGAGGAACCTTTTCTCCGAGAGGAACCTCCACCAGTTTCTGTGGAGAGAGAAAAAAGAAAAGTTAAACAATCCGCCGACAGGTTGAGTCTAACTTTGTTCTCTTTTCTAACAGCTGCAGGAAACCAGGAACCACCAGCAGCGCGCCTGCAGAGCTGGATTCTGTGGTCCAGTGGACTCACTCTCAGGCCCAGTCTTATGTTTGTGTTCCGGTTCTACTTCAGGCCTGAGACACACTTTTGCAGTCAGCTAGCCTTTGCCGTTACATCATACAGACATATATCCCAATAATGCTTGTGTAACCCGTCTCACCCTGAGCAGTCGAGCGTGGTAAGCCTGATTGTCCTCGCCGGCCCCTCTCTGCACGTCCACCTGGTAGCGCTCGCAGGCCCGGGTCAGGTCGTGGAGGTCGTACAGGACGGCCGGGTCCAGAGAGTGCGCATTGATCAGACTCACCAGGTACTCTTTGTAATGTTTCCTGCAGAGACACATGCACCTGTTCAAGACCTCACCTGAGAGAGACCGACTTAGTACGGAGACATTTCTGTGACAACAGACCTTGCGATGACGTTTTTTTTTCTCCTCTACCATATTGTCTCGCTTTGGCGACATTCCTAAGCTCGTCTCGTGTGTTTTGAAATTTTTGACTTTTTTTGGCCAACATATGGCTTTCTCAAATTCTTGAATTTTTGACGAATGCTATACAATGATGTTTTTCACTTTTTTCACTTGCTTTTCACCTCAACCACATTTTTTTCGCATTGCTGACGTTGCTATGCATGTTTCAAGCATGTTTAAAATGTTTGACGTTTTTGACATTTTTGGACGACATTCTATACTGACGTTTTATTACATCTTTGTCATTTCGTTAATATTTTGTATGCATGCATTTATTTAAAATCTGTATGTATTATTATATTGTTATTATTTCTTTCAATTGCTTTTTTGTAGTTTTGCTCATTGCACATTTTGTACCTCTTTTTTGAACTGTACAGTGATTTCTATTCTGTATTTCTCGTTTTTGTACGTATAATCTACAGATAAGTAAATGACATGACATACTGTCCTATGAATTTATTCATGACATTCCTGATATTTTAATGCATGTTTTGACAAATTCTTCAACATTTGACAACATGCTATACTATGACAAAGGTAAGGCGAGTGTTTTCGACATGTTTGAAAATTTGGCAATAGTAAGACTATAGGCGTCTTTTTGGCCCATTTTGGACGACAAAAAAGTCTCCAAAAACGAGGAAATTAACACTTTTTTCACTTTATTTTCGCGTGCACCCTATTTTGAAGCCCTGCCAATGCTGCTGTGCGAATTTCAAGTGTTTTCGAAATTTTGGAAAATTTGGGATTTTTGGGCCGAAGGTAAGGCTATAGTAAGGCGTCTTTTTGGCACGTTTTTGAAGGCAAAAAAGTCCCCAAAAACGAGGAAATTAACACTTTTTTCACTTTATTTTCGCGTGCACCCTATTTTGAAGCCCTGCCAATGCTGCTGTGCGAATTTCAAGTGTTTTCGAAATTTTGGAAAATTTGGGATTTTTGGGCCGAAGGTAAGGCTATAGTAAGGCGTCTTTTTGGCACGTTTTTGAAGGCAAAAAAGTCCCCAAAAACGAGGAAATTAACACTTTTTTCCACTTTATTTTCGCGTGCACCCTATTTTGAAGCCCTGCCGATGCTGCTGTGCGAGTTTAGAGTGTTTTCGAAATTTTGGAAAATTTGGGATTTTTGGGCCGAAGGTAAGGCTATAGTAAGGCGTCTTTTGGGCACATTTTGGACGACA